>VZZY01001576.1:0-11807 GCA_013400335.1 Eurystomus gularis
CTCCCATGGAACTTTCTCAACCACATAGATACAATGTGTTACATATTTTATGTATATATGCATTACTACGCCCACCGAGTCCTCATGGTTATTTGCCGCCTTGTCAATCTGTGTTATCCACAAGTGTTATGAGCTCCTGTGCTTACAAAATCTCTGCCAGAGCTACAGACTGATCATCTGGCAGAGGCAGCTCTTCATAGGAGTTAAAGACCTATTGGAAGAGCTGGGCTGTCATAACAGAGAGCAGATAGATGAATTGGCAGGAGGTGAAAGTTCCATTTTTAGTAAAAATGGAATTTGATTGCACTGTACTCTCAGAATTTGTCAAATGTGCAGACATAGCTATTTTAAAGTTGAAAAGCTTAGTAGAAGTGGCACTCACACATGGAGGCTCTCACACATTGTCTCCTTCATCATTTGTCTAGGCTTCAGTTCTAAAAGGATGTAACTGAATATACAATAAATGTTTAATTCCCCACAGTCTGTTTGAAGCAATGCTGTGAAAACCATCTCCTTACCACTGTGCTGCTCCTGACTTATTTTGCTCTCTCACTATCCGGTCTTTACATGAAGCATTATGTTTTCGTCATCACCTTCTAGAGGTTGCAAAAATCTGCTATGGCCTTCATTTTAACTACTGCTCTCTACCTTTTGCCAAGGTAGCCTTGGCAAAGGTACCTTTTTCCAATCCAAGGATTGGAACTTGCACCTGCAGCCCTGCAGATATTTTTGCTTGAACAGCTCCATTAGCTCAGATCCATGTACACACACCCCTACACATGGTCCAGCCACTAGAGGGGACAGGGCCTTTCACTAGTGCAAAAGCACATCAGATGAGATTTTCTAAAATGTTTCTGAAATAAAGCTTGTTCCTTGGGAGAAGAGCACATCAGACAGGTGAGTGGAAAACAAAACCTTTTGTTGCGTGACTTTTGTGTTGATGGCACAACAGCTTGTCAAGAGAGGCAGGCTTGTGTGCTAAGGTGTTACTTCCCTTTGCCAGAGACAAAGCATGATCTCTCTCTCCCAAGGTACTCTGCTGGGAATGGAAATAATTATGCTCACTTTGGTGAAGCACTTTGAGATCCTGGCAGGCAAAGGAATTGTCATACAGCAAGAATTGGTATTAATAATCAGCATTTGCCCCACTGCACTCCCTGTGTTTTGAAGGGTTGCAGTTGCTTGCCATGCTGCAATAGCCAAACCTCTTCCTGGTTCGTTAGCTCAATTTAGTTTGCTTTCACCCTCACACAAACTCATAAGTTTTGTACACAACCAGTGTAATGTATACAAAAAATTTCAATGAACCTAACGAGGACATTTCATGCGTGTAAAATAATCAATGACTCCTGCACTGTGTCTCTTACTGTTGGTTGGTTGCTCACACTGTGTGCTTTGGTTGGTGCAAATCTATAACCTTCCTGGCTTAATTTGGCTAGAAGGAAACATGCATATTCTGCCATTTAGGAATTGGCTGTAGGGCATCTGAGAGTTTTGTAACTCAGCAAAAGAAATCTTAAACTAGAAAACTTGAACAGCAAAGCTTGAACAGCTTTGAAGGCTTTAAATGGGAAATCCAGGGGGGATGCACCAGCTTCTGTAATGGCTGTTGAAATCGTGCTTTGGGGGAACATGTCAGGTCATGCAGACAGCTGCACTTTAGTTGGAAATGGTGAAAACTAATAGTACAGCATTTAATTTAATGCCTATTTGGCAGTATTGGTGTAACTACACTCCTATGGGGATCTGAAGTTACAGGGGGGTAAAAAAGCTTTAACCAATCAACATAAATCACTTTCCATTTGTCATTCATCTATATCAAGAGATTATGGTGAGACTTTCTATGATACTGAGAGATAGTGCTTAGACTTTCTGTGGTGTTGAGAGTGAACAGATTTCCTGGTTAGTAAAACATATGATTATTATCTGGCTAATAACTTCTTGAGTACGTGACTCATAAAGCTGTATGGCTGTGTCTTAAAAGACACGGTAAGTTGAAAATATTGTTTAAACTTGAAGCTAGTAATGCTCTAATTCAGGTATGCAATAGAAATATTAATTAAGAGACCTTAATGGAAAGATGATAAAAAATGACCCAAGCTCCTTTTCAGCACATAACACCCCTACAGCTGGTCTTTGGAGGTGCATACATTGCTGGAATAAAACCCAGGCTGTCCAAAGCAATTGTGAGACATAGCTCCTGTAGCCATCATTAGCCATAAAAGCAGAAAAGACACAGACCTAAAACTCTCCAGGACACATCAATCTTAAAGGACACTACAGGGACAGATTAGTCAGAATCACAGGCAACTGGCAGCACTGCAGTAGCCAAGAAAAATCTTAATCATTAAACATAATCTTAACAATGCATTTGCTATTTGATCTTTTGGTGAATCTCTTCCATTATTGTGAAGCTACAGCTTTTAAGTGTTTTCTTATTCAAAAAACTTAAATAGTGTTAGGGCTGAAAGAATGATCAGACACACGGTACATCATTCCCAGGAGGACTGATGTCTTAGAAACCCGAGTTGGAGGCCATTGTCATAGTCACCAGTATATCCTAGCTATCAAAAGGCCAAAGGATGTACCTAGTTGGCAGGTGAATGGCAGGGCTTCTGCATAAAGAGATTTTTATGCTGATCACCAGACAATGATGTGATTCAGAATCATAGATTAAGTGTCAATGCCTCAGGAACCAGACTATGATGGGGAAAACACCAAAGGTTGCAATTGCATAAACCATAATCTGCTCACACGAACAGTCTCAGTGCATTCAGCAGTACTACGCAGAGAAGGCATTGATAAGCACGCATACAGGCACCCTGTGTTCTTAAGACACAAATCCCCATTTTATTTTCTCCTTCCCTTGAGTTTGCAGAGGACTGCAGTGTGTACGGGAATACTTTGTTCAGTTTCTCAGGTGCTATAAATTTCTATTAAATTTTCTGCTCTTTACCCTCTCATAACCTCAGACTTCAGTTGGGTTGTCAGAGAGTAAATCAGTGCACAGTCTAACATAAAGTGTTTAAGAGCGAATGTTTTCCAACAAGGTACAGAATAGATTGGTGATAGTGCCACAGAGGGTACTGCACCCTCCTCTCTGTCACCTTTTCACTCTCCAGGGCTTGATTGCTCATGTTTCAGGGATTCGAGCCTCAACTCAGCTCTCACCTGCCTGTATAACCCCAGCTCAGACTGCTGGTGAAGCTGCTGACCTGTGACAAAGAACCATGCAAATGTATGTAGAAAGTAAGAAACATGGACATCAAAGGTGAAGTTGCAGGCAGAGGATCAAGGTAAGTGAAGAATTTGAGAGGAAAGATACTGACATGAGGAGGAATAAACTTCTAATGAAAAGAAATGAGGAGCTGGTTGTCAGGTTATTAAGTGTCTTTGGTATTGATGGAGCTAGTGCAAGATGTTGGGTTTGTAATGCCAAGGGCTTTGTCTAGGGAGACAAGTCTAGAGCGGTGGGTGCTCTCCACTGGATGTTGCTTACTGGGCAAGTAAACCTCCTTGGATGCTTTAGAAAAGGTGGTGAATGTAGCTCTGTCTTGTAGTTCACAAAATCATAGCTGTCTTTTGTGGATGCCAGTCAGTAAATACTTGCTGTGTACTTGTAAAGTTGTGCATATCCTGTTTGTTGAGCCTCTTTGCACCTGACTACATACATGTGGACAGACACAAAAGAGGGGTGACAGCAGGACTTTCTCCACAAAAAGTCACCTCTGAGCCATGTCAGCACTGGTAGACTGTGCATGAAGCCACCAGTATATATGGAGGAGGTTCTTACATGGGCATTGCAACTTCCCTGGCACAAAGAGCCCAGAGTCCCTACACTGGGGACTTAGATAACAGCTTTAACATTTACAACAGATATTCTATGCCTTGCTTGTTCTGATTTATTAACAATATACAAGATGATCCAATATTCGGCCACTGCCTTTAAATCATAGGATTTTCCAGTCTAAATGACAGCCTTTGCATTTTATTAGTGTGGCTTAGTCTTTAATAAGCCTTTACTATGTCCATATATCTTACCAACACTCTAAGAACAAGCTTTTGTACCTATTATAAATTACCTTGGCAGTGGCATGACCACATCCACCAGCATACTTGAGAATATGATGGTACTGCCCTGGGTCTCGGCAAGCACACACCGAGGAAGAAGCATTCATATTGCAGTTGTAGAGGGGGGAAGCTGTGGGCTAGCAGTGTGAGTACAGCTGGGGGTGATGAAGCCTCCTCAGTTTAATAGCCTTTGCTGAGACCAAATCTTCGTAAGCTATGCGAAGGTGTTTAGCTCCTCTTTCTCAATATCCTCATTCCTGGAAGGGATGTTTTAGTTCCTCCTTCCTTGGAGAGACACAAGAATTGATTGATTAATATCTGTAAAACAACAAAGAGAGAAGCACTGTGTAAATGCCATGGTCGATTATTGCTGCTCAGCAATACTCAAAGGAGCACCAAACTACGTCCAGCCTTTGAGCTCAGCTGGATCTTTCGGCTGGAAAAGAGAACTGTATCTTGAGAGCTCAGGAGCTACTGCTTGACAGCTTCTGCAAGCACAGCAGGCCAGCTTTTGCTGTGTGCCCTGATCTGCGTTTGCCTTACTCCCAATTCTTTTTGCTTTGGTTGGGACTATGTGATTATGTGTTAATATTATTATCAAGCACTAAAGTGGCCAGCTGGTATTACCAATTTGTTGCTAATTTCTATTCCTCGTTCTCCCTTAACTCAAATACCAGATATCTGAATACTACTTTTGAAGCCAGTGGGAGCAATGCATTACAAGTGCAGACTCTCAGAAGACACTGGTTTGCAGAACACCCTGTCAATACTGTGGCTAACCATGACTAGCTGTTTGGCCTATCTGAGCAAGGACTGGGGAAGGACATGATGCTGTCCTAGGAAAAGACAAGAACTCATGAATGTGTACTGAGCAAATTCCAGCAGTGATGCTGTATCATCCCCTGGTAGTGACAAAGGGTGGCAGATATCTTCAGCTACCCACAATACATTAAGACTGTTCCTAAAGGCATTTCCAGTAGCTTACTACAGTAAATATTTCTTCTGTGTGTGTCATACAATAACACATCACAAAGCAAATTTCCCATCTTCAGGCTCCAGACCCTGGATGTGCTGGAGAGGGCTGTTCTGCATGTTGTTGGTCTGGACCACCTGTGAGGTGGATAATCTTGCCTAAGACTTGCTCCACTGAAACCACCCCAGTGAAAGTTGTCCAGGTTCAGTGCCTGGGTAGTTTGAAATAAAAGTAGTGTGAGTTTTGTCCCTGTCTAATTGTTGTTTTATTTTGCAACTAAATGTGCCAACAAAGTTACTAACAGAGAATGAATTGCTCATCCTCTAGCTGTATGGTACCATCAGGATTCTCAAATCATGAATGTTGTGACCCAGAGGGTCTGAAAAACCTTTGTGGGAAGAACAAGTCATTACTTAACCGTGGTTGGTGCCAGTACTACCAATGGGCTCCCTCATAGAAGGAGGGTATGGAGAAGTTGACTGAAACTACATGGTCTCAAGGCCACCTCATTTCATGTGACATGCCAGAAAGTTTCTAAGTAGCAGGATAAGCAGAGTTCATGTCTTTGGAAACCTGCAGTATTCCAAAGCCTCCAGGAAAACCCAGAGGATGTCAACAGGCAAAGGCTAATACTATCTGCAATTCCATACTGCAATAAGTGCAATCCTGCCCAGACTTCTCAGGTCACCTGGGACTGTGCTTCTGCAGGGGAGGGGCTATACACTCCTTGCCAAAAGCTCAATCTGATGTCTCTGGCCATGAGAGGAGCATGTTCACTAGGAGCCATTATGACAGGCTCACCTTCTTGCATCCCCACAGAAGCTGCTGCCAAGGTGGAGAGATGTCTCCCAGGCACACATCACAATAGTTTCTGGACAACTTAGAGTATGCCTTCCTGCTCCAGTGGCAGTCTGTAGCCTCAGGCTCCCCACCTTCAGCCAGTTGTGCCTCTGTCTTCAGTTCTGCTCTCTCTGACACCAACAGTCTGCAGAGGAAGGTGTCACTCCTGCATGCCCCAGTGTAGGATTTCCAAAATGATTACAGCAGAAACATGATGTGTGGCAAACACAAGTGTGTACCACACATCTTGTTGCTTTCTCTTCCTTTGCCAACCCTTACGGCAGTGTGAAGGTTTATAATTTATTTTCTTCCCTGAGGTGACTGGCTTCTCCTTCAGCACTCCCTGCCCCAAACCTGGCAGCACAGCCAAAGTTAAACACCTTTGTGGGTTAAGTCCTTTCAGTTCTCTGGTAAAGGAAAGGATTTATGCCACTGAACAAACTGTCTTTGGATCAGGAGCCATCCTTGTGGCACGTAATTACTTCCTAGCTGTTTTAAGCTGCGTTACCAAAAGCAGGGATGTAGCCACTCAGTACATGCTGTATAAAGGACAGTGGCCCTTGGAAAGGATCTAGGTCTCAGCTGAGCTACTTGGTTGTGGAGTTACTTGCCTTATGCCTTTTACCAGGGGGCTGCAAAACATATGGCAAGGGCCATAGGTCTTCTGTGGCATGATGCTCTGCATTGCATCAAAAGATATGGCCGTAGCATGTCTATGAGAGGGACTACATTGACTGAGGCTGCTTTTACAGAGGTCTATAGCTCATGGCTTGACTGTAAAATTAGCAAATAGACATACTTCTTATGGAAAATCTTATTTTAGAGTTCACAGCAAATCAAGATGTGCTGTTGCAGTGTTCTTTTCAGCTGAAACCACATGTGGAAGAAACTTTCTAAGATGCAATATCAGTGGGTTTAAATTCGACTGTAAAAATTTTCTAATCCTGTATTTACATATATACTTCATTAAGACATCTGAATACCAGAAATTATCAGAATTACATCTCTGGTGTTGTTTCATAAGATGGTATACTACCCTACAAGTCCACCAACAAAGACAAATTTCTTCATTTGGACTTCAACTTTTGGTCTTTTTAGCATCAGTCTGGATGTTTTGCGGAAAGAGTCAAAAAACCTGACCAGTTTGTACTGCTATCATTGTAACCAAGTAAAATACACCATTTGTGACTCACCTTTAATTTACTAGCAAACACAACATTAATTTTGAATTTGGCTAATTTCTAAGTCAAATAAAAATGCCTCTTACTCACATCTGTTCAGCTTCCACTGATTTGATACCAAATCAGTGCTACTTCAAACTATGTCTGGTTTTGTGATGTATGTTTTTACTTTAGACAATCATGTAGTTTTTGTCTCCTCTGGAAATGTAACGGGGCTCTCCTGCACTGATGTTAATACATTATCTGGCACTGCACTGCACCATCTGCTCTCTGAGGCAAAAAAAAGCTCCTTGTTTACTTTTCTAGAAGTGTTTTTCAACTTCATATGTATTACAAGATGACCTTCCTGACCTTCTCTAGCACACTAAATAATTTGTCAGTATAATGAAAGAATACATTTTCTCTATGACTTATTACTTGCTATACTGGTTTAATCAATGAAGCAGAGTGGATCTCTGCATCTATATTGAATTTTTGCAGCCTTTACTCATTTAAATGTAATGAAGATAATGTGGGACAATGCCATGTTTAAGTGATTTGCCAGATGGCTACAGGGACAGGGATATAATTTAGATGAATTTTCTGCTATTACAGTCCTCCATATACGTGTTTTATGAAAAATCTTTAGTACATTATCAGTGGGTAAAACAATTAGCAAACTTTCAGTCAGATCAGTATTTAGCATTGTCACAGACTGATTTCTCTTTTTGTCTTTTGCTCTGTCAGTTACAGATTTTATAAGCCTGTCAAATACCAAATAGCCTCTCAGTGACAAACCAACCTGACTTGCTTATGCAAATGTATTCAAAACTCCTTAGGTCCGGAAACAGGCTCTGAGATCTCAGATGAGCGACGTCTTTGGTTCATTTTTGCAGATGCAACTCAGAAAGTACACAGACGAGCAAGGCTGGAAAAAAAGAACAGTTGAAAAGGAAAACAATTTCCATTCTGGGCATAGGTTCAGGTCAGAGGATTCCACTCAAAGCAATTCACCCTGCTTTGGAGAAAGATTATTGTCCTTGTCATTGAGAATGTCTGTGAGAGGGAAAGAAACCCAGGTATACATGACTCAGAAGACTTAAGGCTTGTTTTGAGTGGTATCACTGATTGCTCTGTGTGTGAGCAACAGGATTTTGTTACACAGCAGTATTTGCTTATTCTTCTCAGCCCCTTTGCCTGCTGAATGCAGAAGGTTCAGCCACCTGCAGCCATCCAGGCAGGCAAGATCTTGGACAAGAGGGAGTAACCTGCACCTTGCATGGCCCAGTCTGAACTGGGAAGGAGGTGTTACTGCACTTGCAGGTCCCCATCTCAGCTCCTCACCCCAGCAGCACACCAATCCCAGGCGCCAGAAACCTGAGGGGCCATGAGGCAATCCACATTGCCCCCTCCCTTGCCTCAACCAGGCGTGAAACCTAATGCACTTCCAGCCTTTCAGCTGTGCATGCTGTTGTCCCTCTGCAGTACAGGACTAATTTTGCACCCATATGAGAACTGACCAAAACTTGATGCTGTTTCAAGAACATGTTTATGTATATTTTTCCCTCTATCTACCATATTCTATCATCTCCTTGAGTACAAAATTAGTCCTGAAAGGGTCTATTTTACTGCTGGCAGAATTGTACATCTGTTTCTTTTCTATAGGACTAGGGACATATGAAAGTTTTGGGAAACTTTGTACCTCAGTTTCCCAAAGTATATTTATCTCATCAGGTCTGTCGAGAGTAGAAGTTCATAGCAGAGTAAGTCTCTTACAATTTTATTGAATGCAGTCACAGACAGTAAAACACCAGTCTTATTTAAAGGGCTGCTGTGTTAGCTTTAATACCAATACTAATAATATCTTCCATCTTTCTGGCATGGAAATTTATGAGATCCTTAGGACAGCCTTTCCCCTATGGCCCCAAAAGGGATAGTGACCATAATGGATGGGAAAGGTAGGGTAGCCCACACTGTGCAGAAGAAAGTACATGAAAAACATCTGAGTGCTTCCCTACCCCCAGGAAGGATGCAACCTGAGATAGGACCATGTGTTTGCTGACTTAGAATAACATTTCCTTCCTATGTTAGTCTCTATGAAAATGCAAACAGGTGTTAGAAAGCTAGTGTTACTTTCTGACAAAATCTATTTAAACAACAGGCCCAGGCTTGTCCCAGCTCAGGGACAGTGGAAGGAACCAGGAGTGATGGAAAATAACAAGCAAGCCCCTCCTAGAGACACTGTGCAGCTCACTAGGTTTTAAGGATCACTTTCTTTCTTTGATTTGATCCTCTGCCCTCCATACCCTGGATAACACTGCACGTCAGAAGCAATCAAAGGGAAAGGAATGAGACTTTGGGCTGTGTCAAGAGCTGGAAGTGTGCCCGCTGCTGAAGCAGAGGCAACAGGCTACTGCTGGGGCTGCCAGCCTTCCCCTGCTGCCAAGAAAAGGTGCCAGGGAATAATCTCTTGGGAACATTTACCTGCCCCCGGGCCAAATCCTGGCGCAGGTGATGTGCCTGAGCAGGAGAGCTGGGGAGTGCATTTCATAATGCTCTTGCATCAGCCATGAGCAGCAGAGAGGAGGAGGGAAGTAGCTCTTTGGGCTTGCCCCTCCGTGAACACAGCAAGTGAGGGGCAAACAAGGAGAGGCAGCAGCTCAGTAGATGCTTGGGTTGGCAGCCTGTCCCTGCCTAGCATCAGGGTGGTACTTCCATGCTAGTTGGGGAACAGATGTCTGTAGTTCCAGATATGTCAGGTGTATGTGTTTGCCAGAAGCACATGCTGGAAAAAAAGGAATACAACCTACCAGCCTGCTTTCCTAAGCCTTATTTATATAAAACAACAATATACAGACCCACACATACAATAAATGCCACAAATTTACCCTGTAATTCTAATTTTTAAATTTTTTGTTTTCTCTTGCAAGGTAGTAAGCTCTGAGAGTCACTCAGATAGCAAGGGGATAGGAATTCAGCCTGCAGGCTTCTGGTCTTTACCCACACAAAACCTATGTGGACGCAGCACTACAAACCTTTCCATATGCCATATGAAATTATTGAACCCCAAAACTACCTATATCCATGAATTCCATCAGCAGGGGTTAACCATTCGTAAAATGGGGAAAATATGTTGCCTTGTGCATAACAGCTGCAGCTCATCCCTTAGCAATTCTATGCTTAGACAACTTACAGTATTCACTGTTGTTTACAAATATCAGCTTCTGAGAAGTATCTTTTTCCCCTTGCAAATTTGCATTGAGGTATTTTGGGAAAGGATGGAATTTTATTACTTCCCCATATCTAGAGTATAGAAGAACCAAAGAGAGGTTCCCAGTATTTAAACTAGTGAATATCAAATCTGCTAATGGACTTAATACAGCTCTGCATTTACAAAATTTAACTGAAAACAGAATTTAGCCTTGTTATTTTATCATATAAAAACTAACTGGAGTCCTGGATAAATGTCTGAACACTCAAGCCAATTTTCCTCTAATTATCTAGGGCAAAAAAAAAGGTGGAAATGACAGTGATTTAATAATTTGGTTTTTGTAGTCTAACTGAAACTTTTTTCCTTGTGAGTGGAGAAAGAACAGGTGCCTAATTAGAGTGCATGATAATTCTCGCACAGATATAATTAAGCAGGAAGATCAATGAAAATCTCTCTTGCTGGACTGCTGCCATTTTGGGGCTAGATGTTTAAGTACACAGAAATAAATCATTTCCATGGTGAGTACGTGACAGTGTTGTTTTGGGGAAAAGATTTATCTTGCAGTGGCCGTGTTACTCAGGAAGAGTACTGCCCAGTGTTTCAGAAGAAAGGGTTTTTCTGTTACTGAAAAATTGTGTGAGTGTATACAGTTTTTATCATAAATCACAGAGCCATAGAATGATTTGGGTTGGAAGGGACCTTTAAATGTCATCTAGCCCAACCCTTCTGCAGTGAGCAGAGACATCTTCAACTAGAGCAGGTTGCTCAGAGCTCCATCCAACCTGATTTTAAATGTTTTCTGGGATGGGGTACGTACCACCTCTCTGGGCAACTGGTTGCAGTGTTTCACCACCCTCATTGGAAAAGATTTCTTCCTTGTATCTAGTCTAAATCTCCCCTCTTTTAGTTTAAAACCATTTCCCTTTGTCCTTTTGCAACAAGCCCTGCTAAAAAGATTGTCCCTACATTTCTTATAAGCCCCCTTTAAGTGCTGAAAGGCCACAATAAAATGTCTCCAGAGACTTTTCTACTTGAGGCTGAACAAACCCAATGCTCTCAGCCCTTCTTCATAGGAGAGGTGTTCCAGCCCTCTCATCATTTTTGTGGCCCTTCTCTAGACCTGCACCAACAGGTTCATGTCTTTCTTGTGCTGAGGACTCCAGAGCCAGACACAGTACTCCAGATGGAGTCTCACCAGAGCAAAGTAGAGGGGCAAAATCACCTCTCTTGACCTGCTGGCCATAATTCTTTTGATGTAGCCAAGGATATGGTTGGCCTTCCTCACTGCGAGCTCACATTGCCAGCTCATAGAATCATAAAATCATTTAGGTTGGAAAAGACCTTTAAGATCATCTAGTACAATCATAACCCCACTCTACCTAGTCCACTGCTCAACCATGTTCCTTAGCACTACATGGCTTTTTAAACACATCCAGGGATGGTGATTCAACCACTTCCCTGGGCAGCCTGTTCCAGTGTCTGACAACTCTTTCAGTGAATAAAATTTTTCATGTCCAGCTTTTCATCCACCAGTAGCCCCAAGTCCTTCTCC
>VZZY01001577.1:0-12473 GCA_013400335.1 Eurystomus gularis
GAAGGGCAACGAAGATGGTGAGGCATCTGCAGGAAATGCCATATGAGGAGTGGCTGAGGGAACAGAGATTGTTTAGCTTGGAGAAGAGGAGGCTGAGGGAAGACGTCTTTGCTCTCTACAACTACCTAAAATGAGGTTGTAGTGATGCAGATGTTGGTCTCTTCTCCCAGGTCTCTAATTGCAGGACAAGAGTTAATGTCCTCAGGCTGCACCAGGGGAGGTTTAGATTCCATATCAGGAAGAAGTTCTTTACTGAAAGAGTGGTTAGGCATTGGAACAGGCTGCCCAGGGAAGTGGTGGGGTCATCATCCCTGGAGGTGTTAAAAGAACAAGTAGATGTGGTGCTTTGAGACATGGTCTAGTGGTCAGGGAGATGTTGGGATGAAGGTTGGACTAGGGGTCTTTTCCAACCTAAATGATTCTATGATTCTAAGTTATACAACTTTCCACTTTATTTAATGGGTCACGTTCACATGTATTAGCTGGAGTTAATAACTTGTAAACATACAGCTTTTAAACAACTTTTCGTGCTGAAAAGACAGGAAATAATCATAGTTCAAAAAGAAGAGAGTTCTACTTAGAACTTACAGGTGCAAGAATAGATGTTTTGGTTGAGAGGTGTTTTGGAGTTGAGAGGAATTAAATAGGTAAACGTTAGTCAAAAGAGACCAAGAGAAAAAATAGCAAATTGTTTTACAGAGAGTGGAAAAGTTTGAGACTACCTTTTGTTCTGTTCTTACAGTTGTAGGTGCAATTCTGTAATTGTAGTTGTAGTCGTATTTTTGAGGAAAGTAGGAGTAATATACAATTTTTAAAAAAGTGTAAGCAATAATGATTGATAATAATTTGGAAAATGCAAACAGTAGCTCATTACTGTAAGTCATTTAATTTGAAGTGTCTCCTATATACACAGGTATTATTCTAAGAAGAGGGAATGTAGGTTTCACCCTAAAACTTGGTGTTAAAATATGCTTTAGAAGTCTACAAGTTACATACAGATCTTGTGCTAAATCTCATTCTGCTAAATGATGTATTCACAAGCTGCTTGAAAATGCAATAATGATAATGCCACCACTGCAACAACAGTTGTATATCAAAAACATCTTCCATTTTATTAATATCCTATATTGGATAAGGAACATAATACAGCTTGATAGCAAAGTAATTCCTTTTTCTGAAACACCTTTAAGTATACTTGCTGCATATTAAATTCTGGAACTGAGAATTCCTCTGTGGTCAAGTCTAATGGAAAATAATATTTTTTTTCATAGATAAACACAACAATTTTATAATGTATTACATGCAAAAGCTAAACATGAGCAGTCGCAACATATTCTTAAGCACTGAAATGCATATTGCTGTTAACATTGTTTAACATACTCAAAATCCTTCAAGCATAGATTTGAATAATAAACCTTAACGTTTTTATTCTGGATTTTAGAGTCTTTGTCATAAACTATTCTTCAAAATACAAGGAATCAGCTTGCAATGCTTTGATTATTTCCTCTTTTTCATCAGGGAAAGATGATCCATGTGCACTGGGAATCCCTTGGAAAACACAGAGCTTGTGACAGTCAGCTATTCTTTGAAGTGTTTTATATATAGGTCCAGTATATTTTAACAAAGTGTTAGCCTCATTTATCTCTACACGTGGCAATAGTAATTTGTATAAAATAAATACGGTTGGATTTAGAAATTCCTATTGATATCGGTACGTACTTATGTTCACATACACATAGAGAAAATCCCTAAGCAGAAAACCTTTTAAAAGTAATTCTGTATTAGTTTGTAGAAGTGATGGATTTCACAATTGAGTGGTTGTATATGCAATAGGAGTAAGTATACTTATGTTTTGAGCACATTGGGAAATTTCCTATTGAGTAAATTCCCTTTAGAAAAACATCAGCCACTTTATAACTTTTGATTATGTGCTTAATTAATTGAGTAATCAAAGGTGACAGTGACTTTCACAATCACACACTGTTAAAGCCATTTATCCATTGGGACTAAGCCTATTCTTTGTCACTCTTAATATCTTTTCCATTTCTCTGATGATCAGATCTTATTTCCTCTAAGGAGTTGGTGGCTCAGTGCAGCAATTTTCACCTACATTTTATCCAATATCCCCAACAGGCAAACATTTGTTCTCTCATGAGCTTGAAGGAGGTGTGTTTGCTAGAGTTTGATTATCCATCAGATGTTTCCCCAAAGCTATAAGAATGACCTACATTTTACAACTCATTCCTGAGAAAAATTTCTGCTCAATGAAATCTCAAAAAGATATGTATAGTTTAATGTTTTTTGAGAGACGTGTTTCTGTCAAGTTTATTTTCTTTGCTTTCTTGGTATTTTGAGGAGTATTTTGAGTTTCACAAGAAGAAATACAAACTTTTTTATATTTAGAAACTTCTACATTATGTACAGTCTTTTATGCTTGTTCAGTTTGAAGGTAGAATGAGAAATGGGCCACGGAGACAAAGATGTGGCATCTCTTTTACATGTGGATAACAATTATCTTGCACAAAATTGTACGGACTGAGATTATTTACATTTTAGCTGCATCTATTTCATAGTATTTAGCAAAAAACATCTTAGCTTTTATAGAGGTTAACAATTCCAGGAGGATTCAAGGAGAGTCTTGAATACAACCGTGCATCATATACACTTATGTATTTCCATATTTGTGGCTAGAATTTCAGTTGCTTAGTCTGTTAAGACACAATATGAAAAATGTAAGGAAGGCTCTGTCCTACAAAATTTTTTGGTCTGAGAACAGAAAACTAATTACTTTATAAGACAAATTTCTGTGGAGAATAATATGAGGAGTGCCTGGAGCATTAACTGCTTTTCCAGCAGAAACTATGGAGAAGTCTGGTCTACAGATGCAATAGCCATGTTATGGCCCTCATACAGAGGTTGTATCACCCTTTGAAAACTGGAAAGGTCAAAAGTAGTTTAAATTATATCTGATCCTTGGGTGTTAGGAATATTATCGTTTTCTAGATGAATACTCTAGTCTGTTGAAGGGCAAGTTCTTTGCTATTGAATCATCTCCTAGAAATCTCACGAAGTGGTCAGCTTGTCTGCCTTTTAGAGGGAATTTTTGCACTGTTCTGAACGTGGCATATTGTCTTGGGCCAATCTGAAAGCTGAAGCTATAGAAAATGTAACAGCAAACCTGCTAAGTGTAGTTTCTCACCATGAGTACGTGACGTTAATTCTTTATGATTTTCATTTCTGTCTGTTGGTTTCTAGCTAGAACATAAAATGTTGGTCAGAAGAAAGGAAAGCTAAATAGCCTGAGAGATGCATATTTAAACAACCACTATACTTTTCTACAAAGATATTTAAAGTCTCTTCATATTTAAAGGATGTGAAAGAATTTGCTGACTCTGTTTGCCAGGAAGCAGGAATCAGTATCCTTTTCATGGTACCAAAACTATATTAAGTTGTTTATTTTTGGCACAGAGATGGGTGGGAAGTTAAAGCTGAGACAGGGAAAGGGAAATTAACAATTCATAGCATTTTACCAAGGTCTAAGTTTTGTTAGCTTTGCTTAAAATGTATCATTTTCTTAATGTAACCTATACCATATTTCAAAATTTAATGAAGACAATTGAAAATCTGGGACCAGAGTGTTTCCTTCCTCCTCCCTCTTTTTTAGTAAAACAAGTAAATTGCGTGGTTACATGTAGTTCCATTCTTGTCTGTATGGGATTTTAATATATACTTTCAAGGCAAAGAATATGTAAGTCTGAGGGGGAGGAGAGTAATTTCATAATTTAATTATTTCATTTCATTTCATTTCATTTCTTTTATCTCTCTTTGTATACAGGCTAAACTTCCTTTGCCTCAGTTACGCTTTTTTTTTCCCCTGGTGGTTGAATTTGCTCTATCTGCATTTATTTGATAACCTGTGGCTTAAACTTGTTTTCCTCTCTGGAAGAGATTTCACCGATTTCTGCCATAAATTGGCTTATATCAGATTTGGGTTTTTTGTTTTTGGTTTTGTTTTTTTTTGCTAATGTATTGTTTTTATCTGTTAGATCTTTTTTTCTTACTACCTTTCGGCATTTTTTTTTTCTCCTGTTTTTAATCCTTGCTTTTCTGTAGTGTCAGCTGTGAACACAACTTTGAGTATGTGATACTTCATTGCAGGCAATATCTTTGACTGAAAAGTAATATGATCAAATCGACATTCCACATCATTTGGAATAAATGTGAAAACATATACATAGTCTGTCATGGTTTAGACCCAGCCAGGAGCTGAACACCACATGGCTACTCACTCACTGTCTGCCCACCCCCTGGCCCTCAGAATGGGAAAGAGATTAGGAAGAAAAAGACAAAACCTCATGGACTGAGATAAGGAGAATTTAACAGAAAAATGCAAAAGGAGAAGAAAAAACAGCAGTAATGGTCATAAAACAATATACAAAATGAGCGATATAGAACAAACCCACCCGAACAGTGCTGCCCCTGAGCCAATCCCAGCTACTCCACCAGAGCCTGTGTTTTGCCCAGTCCACTGTCTGCCCTTATATAGCAGCCATGATGTCAATATGGTATTGAATAACCCACCGGCTGGTTTGGTTGTCTATCCTGGCTGTGGCCCCCTCCCAGCTCCTGGTAAAAATTAACCTTATCCTACCCAAACCCAGTACGTGGCCTGACATGAATGACTCGATGAATCTATGATTAGTCCTTGCTAAGATAGACAGTAACTTTTCCTGGTTTTTATGGTTTATTGCAAGTCAACTCCTTCAATATTTTTTCTTAAATTTCTGTGTACTTAATCAAAACCAGTATAATGTTAAAAAATGGTGTATTAAAATAATGATTTAAAATTCACCCATTTCATCAAGAAAGATTGGAATTTTATATATTCACCTATGCCTGTAGATACATATGATACTCCATTTCTTTTTCATTACATTTTCACAAAAAAAATGTATTTGCTGAACGTCTTTTCTATAAAGAGTGACTATTATTATATTATCACCACCTTGGTGACAATCAACTTTTGAACTCTTTTAGTAAGGCTGACACTGCTCTACAACACCTATACTACAGATGATGCCTGCGCTGTCTTTAGTTTGCTGGCTGTCAGTAACAGGAAAGGTGAAGCAGCTTGGTCTTGATCAAGCTGCATATGCTAGTCAGAGTGAAAATGATTATTTCTAAGATAAAATCTTTGTTATTAGAGGTATGCAGCTCTATATAGGCTACATCTGAGTTCACAGGGAGTTCTCTGGTTGTGCATTCATTGTTCCACATTCTTTTTGTGATGGTGTGTTTAGCTCTTCCGCTCCCTTCCTTGTTCCTGGTGTCAGTTTTTTAAAGGTAGTGTAGGTTTTTGCTCCATAAACAATAGCCATTGCTCCTAACATCCGGAATCTCAAAACGATAATTTGTCTTTTAAAATATGTACTTACTCTGCATTTTGCGAGTAATCTTTTCAGATAAAAGTGACCACTTTACCAGACCGACAGTCGTTTAGTGCAGGCTCCATAGGAAATAAAGGCCCGAGCCATACCTAGGCCAAGAGCTCCTCTAGTTTCTATCTGTTCTGAACACACAAAATGAAGCAGAGCAATACAGTAAATGCCAATATAGCTGAGTATGGATCACCGGTCATGCGATTAACACATAAATAACAGGTGGCTTTTCCAAAATTCATTTATCAAGAAACAAAGAAATTTGTAGGTACAAGGAATATCATTCCTATCTTTTCACCGCATGTGATTTCATATGAGCCAACCACTTTATCTCCAAAAAATCACAGCCTAGTGAGACTCCTTTGAGCTCTCCAATATCACAGTGGGCTGTGACTTGACATCTCCCTCTGAGTTGGAACACCTCTCACATCAGACTCTGATAATCTGCCTGCAAATGCAGACAAAGGGAAAGACCATTTGCTGGTAGATCTGACAAAGGGAGATGTGAGTAGTTCACTGCAATTAGATTTCATAAAATCCCAAAGATCTTTGGGTACCAAAAATTTACTATAATCTCCAGAAAAGGAAATGTCTTAATAAAGGTTAATGTTTATATCTTTCTGTGGGTGTGTGCAATTTGATTAGAGAGCTTTGTTGAATGCTTAACTAAATCACTCCATTAATTATAACAAATTATTGACCAAGTATTGCTATATAATCATTCAGCCTGATCTTATGATTTACAGTAACAGTGTTAATGAATTTTAAATTGCTACTACTTTAAAGTTATATAGGACCCAAAATGTTGTGTTAAAGGAATACCACTGAAATCCCTTTACTCAATTCTCTTAGTCATAAACCATTGACTAAGTCTGGGGCGAAGACTGGATCTAGCCACACTTAGACTCCTCTCTGAGAAGCAGTTTAGAGAGCAAGGGTGTCCATTCTGAACCTCATGACTCACTGGGAGGGTCTTCCTTCCACCTTTCATTCTCAAAATTTTAGCCCAGCCCATCTCATTTTAGCCCAATCCCAAGTTGATTTACATTTATATATTTTCTCTCTTTCATGGTACATTTCAGACCTTCAATAGAAAGTTGTTCTTGTCCATTCCTTATTCACAATGCAGTGCTTTACCTGTGCAAAAAATGCAAAAACTTGGTGCCAGAAAACCTAGGTACATATTCTAATAGACTCATTGGACTTCTACTGTAAAAGATTCATGCATATTTTCTTCTCTCTTCTTGGCTGTGTCCTGGGTTTGTCTATGATAGGGTTAATTTTCACCAGGAGCTGGGAGGGGGCCACAGCCAGGTTAGACAACTGACTGAACCAGCCAGTTATTCAGTGGGTTATTCAACACCATACTGACTGTCATGCCTGTTATACAAGGGCAGGAGGTAGGCTAGGCAAGGCACAGGCTCTTGCAGGGTGATCAGGATTAGCTTTGGGTCAACACTGTTTGGGTGGGTTCATTCTACATTGCTCATTTTTTGTATTGTTTCCTTACTATTATTCTTGTGGGGTTTTTGCCTTTTGCATTTTTCTATTAAATTCTCCGTATCTCAACTCACAAGGTTTTCCTTTTCTCTCTATTCTCCCTCCAATTCAGGGGGTGAGGGGACAGTGAGTGAGCAGCCATGTGGTGCTCAGCTGCCAGCTGGGTCAAACCATGGCAGGCTGTCCTGGAATCTTGAAGATTCAAGAACTCTGTAACTTCCTTAAATGATGTACATTCCTATGTGCTGAACTTCTGCCCCTGGAAAGTACACGATGAGAGCATATTATCTCTGTGACACCCTCAGATAATGTGTATGGAGAACTGTAAGATGGATAGTGTTGGCTATCACCACAGTATGATCAGAAGACCTTGATAAGGACAAAGTTGATAGAATACCAGTTTACTGATGGTTTGAATGCATATTAGTTTCAAATAGTCTCATTTCCTGTGCTAGCAATAATCTACTATTATTCCTCAGACCTACGGGGGAGCAGGTATGTACAATTACAATTTTCAGAAGATTCTGGGAAAGTGAAGAAACATTTCACACCATGCAAGAAACACTTCTTTATAATGTGGTCTTTAGAAATACTGTATCTCTTAAAATGTGCTTTTGTTTTAGAAGTGTTTTACTGATTGGAAGCTATTCTATGTCTTAATTTCAGATGTTAACCTTAAAGTAAACCTCATTGTGGTGGGTTAACCTTGGCTGAGCGCCAGGTGCCCACCAAGCCGCTCTATCACTCCCCCTTTTCTTCCCCTCTCCCTCCTCATCAGAGCAAAAAGAAAGGGGAGGAAAATAAGATGAGAAACAAAAAGCAGTTTAATAATAATAGAAGAAAAAGCCAAGCAAATCCGTGTATGGAAGCAAAGGAAAACAAAGTTTTATTCTCTACTTCCCATCAGCAGGCGATGTTTGGCCACTCCCTGGGAAGCAGGGCTCCAAGATGTGTAGCAGTTGCTTTGGAGGACAACAGAATGGTCCCCCCTCTCCTCCTCTTTTTCCCTAGCCTTATAGCTGAGCTGACATCATATGGTATGGAATATCCCTTTGGTCGGTTTGGGTCAGCTGTCCTGGTTGTGTCCCCTCCCAAGATCTTGCCCACGCCATCCCACTGGGCGTGAATGTTGGGAAGAGCCTTGGTGCAGTGCAAGCACTGCTCCTCAGTAGTCACAACACGGGTGTGTTGTCAACACCCTTCTAGCTCCCAGCACAAAACACTGCTGCTATGTGGAAAACCAGCTCAGCCAGACCCACTACACTCATATAGAGTACATGTATATACAAAGCCTCTGCAGATATTTTTTTATATTAAAAATATTATGAACTATCTGGGGTTAATTTTCTGATAATGTTAATTTCCCATTTTTTTACATAAAAGCATATATATAAATCTACTAGAAAATAAATTATATTTCAGTCTCAATGGATGTTATGTCTTTTTTAAAATATAAGATTCCTGTTCATAAATAATCAGACTTCTATTTAGTTTTTATTATTTATTTTTAGAAATAGGCTGCCATACTTTTAATTTTGTAACTTTGAGAAAGGGATCATAAAAGTGGTCCAATCTCTAGTAATTCTAACATTAAAATACTTGAGCCACTTGTGCAAGACAACTGTTTCTTTTCTCTTATTTGGAATATTGTATTGTTAAGGCAACCTCTCCCAAACAAAATGCACCTCTCTTGTAAAGTGAGAGATACTACCTATTTTAACATTTAAAATATAAGTGAGAAACAACAACAGATGTTCTGTTATCATCCTATTATTTCCCTCATTTTTTATTTAAGAACCAAGTCAATTGCTAACCTGCCTGCAAAACTATATGAACATGAAGCCTTTATGTGGAGCAAAAATGGAATAAAAAAAATTCTTATGTACTATACATTTAATTCCACAAACATGAGGTAATTTCTACTAGTTTGTGCACCCCTCAATAAATGGAAATCGTATATTGTAGGAGTTGATGCTCTGTACTTGAATATTGATTCATAAGGTGAGTTATTCTTCTGGCTGTTGAAAAAGAAGCATGTGAAAATTGATACTTTCATGTTGAAGCTTTTATACAAACAGCTCATGGTGAATAACACCAGTGTTGCTAATCCTTTGTGAGGGGAATATCTAATAATGTCTTAGGCCACTTACTATGCATAGTTGTATTTACTACCACAGTGTAATAACTGGAGAAAAAACATGTCATATTACTGAGTCTTGAAAAAAACCTAATCTTTGGGCCTAACTGGCATTTTGGTTACAACCTGGGAGTGGAAGAAGTAATGAGAAAATTGGTATCGATCACTTTTATTCATAACTTTGTGTTTCTATGGCTTTTTTTGAGATTACAGTAGTTTGAAAGGGGTGCTGAAAAAGTGGCCTAAGAATTTACAAGGTTTACAATACTGAGGAAGCAAACATTGGATGGGACAAGGGGCAGGTCTGAAGGGGCATTGTTGCTTTCTGCTACTGTCCATTCTCAGACTATGTCGTATGAAGGTTACTCATAGATGCTTGAATAGTTCTTTAGATTAGATTAACATAGATTTAATTTCTCTAGAATTTACTCTGTCAACAAATCCTTTGCAAGTTTCCTTGCATCTAATCTAATTATTGATGTATTTAACCATTGATGATTTTTATAAAAATTGAAATCTGCCACATGCTTACAGCATGTAAGAATAGACTAATTATCCTTTGTAAGTTACATATACACTAATTCTAGTTCTGTATGTCTACCTTCATACTGTAATCCATTGAACTTCCAGACTGTTACTTTTATTAACTCTCCCTATATATGAATGGAATATTGGCTCTGGTAAGTATTTTTGCCAATGTGATGAATATGAGCATGATTCTGCCCTGACTGTCCTTGTCAGCATGTACTAGCATCATATATGACTGATGTGTCACGTTTGCAATGGAGTTCCACTGTTTTGGGGTTTTTTTTGATACAACAAGGAGTATCAACTGTCAACTACATGCCTACTATGCAGATAGAAGTTGTATGTATCCCTCCTTCCCTCAAACTATGATACTGACCAGCTTTTACATTTTCTTTTGTTAGTAAATGATAAAAAAATGAAATTCAGTGTAACGTGGTGTCATAGTTTAACCTCAGCTGGCAACTAAACACCATACAGCTGCTTGCCCACTGCTCCAACCCCCACCCCCTCCTGCCACCTTGGTTGGATGGGAAGGAGAATGGGGAGAAAAAGGTAAAACCCTGTGGGTTGAGATAAGGAGAGTTTAATAGAACAACATAAAGAGAGAAGAAACAACAGTAATAATGATAATACTAATGAAATAATATATAAAGTGAGTGATATAAACCACATCACTCTAGTGGCACTCAGATGGGTTTTCCCTGCTCCAGCCCCAGACTGAAATCAGAAGCCCTTTCCCCAGGCCAGCCCTCCCCATATGTAGTGGCCATGACACCCCTGTCGTGTTGAATATCTTATTGGCTGATTCCATTGGTTATCCTGGCTGTGGCCTCTCCCAGCTACTTGTGAACATTAACCCTATCCTAGCCAATGCCAGGACACATGGACAGTATTTGAATACTAAATTTAACCAATTTCAGTGAAATGGATTCTTTTCTCACATAAACTGATCCAGCAACTGACTGCCACCAGAAGCAACAGCTGTATTTCTTATTCCTCCTTTTTGCTAGGACTTGCCTGGCCCTTTAGTAAGCTGAGCACTAAGGAGGCTGGGGAGAGTTTGGAGATTTTTTTGTCTCAGGGACCTGAATCAGATCACTAGTAGACAGTGAGCATCAGCACTTCTAGTGGTTTAGGTTTTCATAAGGCATATGAAGTGTATATATAAAAGAACATCACAGGAAGGTAGGCAAGATCCATTCTTTTCCTTTACTTTTCTTTCCTGTTGCAAAGAACCGTATCATGGGGCTGTGCTTCCCTCTGAGCAGTACAATCCTTTTTCCAATAATGACACAACCAACTGGCTCACATCATCTTGTGGAACTGTCACTTGACATTTAGGAGAAAAGTAAACTAATGCACATTTTTACAGGAAGTCTTGTTTTCTAGGGATCCAAACTTGTGTAATTTTTTTTCCTGGAAATTAATAACTCCAATTAGCTTATTTGCTTTCATGGAAGATTCTTAAAGAACAAGCCATTGAAACACTTAGATACAGTCATCTTTTTCTTTCAGAATATTAATTCTTTCATTTCACTTATTATACTTGGTTTTTTTTCTAGTTGATAAATCACAATTTTCTGTTTCATTTACACAATTGTTATTAATATGCATTTGGTGTTCTTATGGGCTTACATTCTTCACTTTCATTACAAAGTAGGCATGAAGATATTGACATTTTTCATGTGTCCTCTAGAAATAAGTCACTTCTGAGTGGAGACCAGTGCAACTGAACAGTCCAGAGAGTAAAAATACTACTTATCCAGTTTGCTGATATAAGCGAACATAGTACTCAAAATAATAATATCTTCTATGTATTTTTAATGGAAAAATATGTTTCACAGGTTTGATACCTACCATCCAAATATTTATTAAACTAGGTAAGTTACTCATACAGCATCACCAGCACAATCCTTTACGGCTGTGCTACTACCTGCAGTACTTAGTTAAATTATATCAGCACTCTGTAATACTTTGTCTTACTGAAGTGTTTTTCTGATTATTAAATCATGTGGAAAAAATGTCAGAAAAATATTTCAACATTTGTACTTCTCTTAATCAACTCAATAAGAATTCTTTAAAAAGAGGAAAAGGTGGTTTGAAGTAAATACACACAAAAGAGTGTATTAGTACACGGGGAGAAAGTAAGATCAATACTCTAACAAAACAGTAATTTAAAAAAAGCATTGTTAAAACAAAATTGTATAATTCAGTTACATATAATGCAGACAAAAATAATTTATTGTTTCTTACTTAAGAACAAAATGGCATCTTTCTGTTGATTAGTTTATTTGATCAGTACATATAAGATATATTTAAGCCCTCCAATTTGAAATAATGGCATTGAAATGTTAATATTAGACCTCTCCACCTTGAAATTAAATCTCAAGAACACCACAGAGACAGCAAAAAATTGACTTTCCAATAAAACGGTTTCATGGTCGGTTTTGTAATCTGGTGCTATTTTGTAAATATTTGATTGCAATTGCTTTCTTAATTAAAGCAAATAAAATAAAAAGTTTCGCATAGTATTTTTCTGAACAGCTGCCAACCTGTTAAGATCAATATATGCTGAGTATTTTGCTTAGAAGTGATTAATAGGAAATTTACCAATGGTCATGGACAATATTTTTCTTAAGTTTATTTTTCTTAAATTTCAGCAGTTTTAATTATTAAATATTATGCACTGAAATCCCAAGAACATGTGTGTATTCAAATTCTATTAACTACTTAATGTGGATATATATTAAATAAGATTATCAGTTTGTAAAATTTATTCCAAATGTTTCTGTCCATTTTCTGCAAGCATCTAAGCAACTCATAGTGGAAATGTTAACCAGAATGTTAACTTAACCTTCTTCCTCTTTTTT
>VZZY01001578.1:0-11221 GCA_013400335.1 Eurystomus gularis
CAAAGAGCAATAAAAAAAAATCTTTGCAGTAAGTCCTGACTGTCCTTCCCAGGATGGTTTCTTGCCCTTCAGAGGATTTAACACACACTCTCTCCCTGTAATCTCTTTCACTGTTTTTTTTTTTTCAAATTATCCAATGGTTTCCAGTCCATCAAATATTTAGATGGAAGAAGAGTTCTGCTATTTGTATTTATTGGCTAAGTTGGGGCAGGGAGGTGATTTACTTTGGCAAGTGAGTTTGGTATCTTAGTTCCTCATTGCTTTCCCAAAGCCTATTTCCTGGCATCGGAAAGTTGTTTGCAATCATCTGCTCTCTTTTTGTAGTTTTACAACCCAAACTATTTCAACACTTTAGGTCAGCTAGCAGGAAGTGGCTGATACAAATCATTCAGCCATGGAAATCTGAGCTAGTAACTGCGGCTTGAAACAAGCTCCTCTCTAGGGCAGTCTTTTTCTTGAAAAACTACATTTCATCCTAACATTCCCCAGCCAACTCTACTTCTTACTTCTTTAGCTTTGAAGAATTTATCTTTGAACACACTTACATGGTCCAGCTTCCCCACTTGTTCACCTAGGACAATAAACGTTTCCCCCCCCCCAGCCCCCTGTGAACTAATAAGAGACCTGGTGAGATTGGGTAATACTTACAAAGCACTTTGGAGACAAATGTTGAATGCCGCCACCAGGAGAGTAATGGAAATAAGAAAAACAGAGAGAAGAAAACAAGTGTCAGTTTTGACTTTGAAAGCCTAGAAGTTACCTCTTCCAGGAGGTTGGTAAACCACTTTCTCCTCTACGTACAGAATAACCATTTTCTCCTGTATGCATTCTCCTGCAAGTCCTCTCCTTCTCCATGAAGTCGATTACTCAATTACTCCTAAAGGCCTACAAGTACAGGTTACTTTGGGATAGAAACCTAAAAGCCAAAATAGCAAATGCCTTTTGTATGACAGGAGAGTGTTCTCAAACATCTTCAATACAAAGTATTCTGCTGCATTTTTGTCAGGTCTGGATATAGTACAAACTAGGAAAATTTTAGTAGGAGCTGTTCTCATTACACAGAGAAAATCAATGTTTGTTACCTTTGTAGATGTAATTATGTCAGTATGCCAAACCGGCTGGAATCCCAGCTGAAAACTAAAGCTTTTATCTCCATCAGTAAAGTAACTTCTGCCAGGCAAACTAGATTCATATGCTGGCATAAGGAAGTATCACCAATCAATACCTTCAACCAATAACGCTCCTTTTGAGAGATGCTCCCCCTGGTTGGTACTGTGTACCAACAACTCAGGAACAGAGCATTCTCCTATAACCGTGCAACTCACCTTCACCAGTGCACTTGAAACCTTTCCTCTTTCATGCAAGCTTAGAGTATGTGTACACTATGTGGCAATGCGAACAAACTCACTGAAAGGCCAGTCCTGCAAGCTAGGCAGGATAACCAGACAAAGAAAAAAGCAAGAGCAAAGCAACTCAGTCTTCAATGCCTTGTTCCTCAGTAGCCTATTTTATGTTATCGGTTATGTTCTTCCAGAGGAGATGCATCTACAGCCTGTTGTGTAATCAGTTTGGACAGATTCTGATGAAATCCTCAGTGTATGCCTGCTCCAAAGCACTCTCCATGTTTTATTGAATAAATTTTGCGACCATGACAGGTGAGCGTTTGAGAACATGCGCCAAAGGCAAAAAAGTTGTACTCAACATTTCCAAACCTTTCTATCTCTTCACTATGAAGAGGTAAGATGCTCACACTCTTGATGACTAAGAAGACACTGCCTTTTTTGCAGAGCTAATCCAGGCAAGAGAGAATGAAAGAATGAAATAAATGTGCCCACATTCATCCCTTTGACATAGCAAGAATATACTTTATTGTAAATTAAGTCACCGCCCAGCTGGTTTTCTTATCTGAAAAGTGTTTTCAAGAAATTTGATCATTCAACAAGACTTCCAGTGGCAGAAATTCATTTGGAAATAATTCTTTTTTTGAAACTCAGGATTTTCTTTTTAACAGAAGCAGGTTTTAACACCCACAGGAACTGCTGAAGCACAAAGCCACATACACCACGTACTCAAGCTGTGTATTAGCACTGCAGCACTCCTTCTTTGCACCGAGTTTGCAGATGGCAACAGCAAGTACAACCCGCATCTCCTTGGTAGTGCTGGAAAGCAGCAGCAGAGGTTTCTAGCTGCAATAAACATTTATCCTGACAATAACAGGTGATCAGCTTTTATATATTGCCATTAAGAGAGACTGACTGTACCTAGTACAAGCTTCACTGTAGGATACACAAGTAGAGACTCTTCTAAGCCAACTTTCAAGGGAGAAAGAGGTGCAATCTTTTAACAGCTGTTATCTTCCTAGTCCAAATCCCCACACAGTGGAGCTAGAGCAAACTATTTTTTTTCAAAGAAATGTAAACTGAAGCAAAGAGGTAGCATTGAAAATTTCAGCCAATATAAGTACATTAACTGCAATCTGTTAAAATTCTGGCTTTAGAAAGATTTAAAGAAAATAATCTGATTTTGCAATAAATGTTTGTCCTGCCTTTTAAAAGTCACAATTCAACTAAAAAAGCTGATCATCGTTCTGCTGAAATATGTCTAGAGGTGATGTTAAATGCGTCATGAGAACTGCCTTTAGTTGTTTCATTTCATGTTTCGCTACATGTCAAAGAATCTCATGGATAAAATACTCCTTGAATAGACAGTTTCCTTCTCCAGCAACAGGAAATCATGGTCAAAGACAGGAAGACAAGCCCAATCTACAATCACAATTCTCATCAGCTACCACCTAGTCAGTGCAATCTGTGGTGACCAGAATGCAATTCAGTACACCAGAAGCAGTCACCTCTTTCAGGAAGAGACAGATCATGTTTTAAGCACCACTGAACAGACTGACTAACTACACACTGAATACAAAGGGACTCTGTGATGGTTTGCTATGACACAGATGTCTACCATTTAGTCTTCTGAACCCATCTGAGGTATCCGGGCCAGGTACACTGAAGCCTCCAGTCTGAGGTGAGTCAAGCACCAGGAAAGTGAATGAAAGACTGCAGATGCCTCTGCAGCCATATAAAACCACTGGAAATACCACTTGGTCATCATTTACATAGACATATAATTACAAGATGCATGATGCAAGATCCAAGATGTCAAATTGTTTTTACTTCAGGGAAATTTTATAAATAAACCATGTGTGTACATTTTTATGGTATGAAGTTGTAAGTGCACTTCTTTGCTTATTCATGTTTGATGTAAAAGGCATACAGAACATTCACCAGAACTTTCTAGCAAGTAACCCAAACTTTCACATTAGCAAAACCTGTTTAGAAGAAGGAAAGATGTAACTAATGAAACAAAAATTACTTGTGCTAAAAGGTTTTGCTACCTAGGGTATTCTGTATCAAACCCCCCCCAGCCCCAACCATACATCCACAGTAAGACTAGGAAATAACAGAGTGCTTGTGCTTATACATTCTATACAGTTAACTGAACAAAAAGACAGATTATTTTCTTGAAAATATACTGATAAAGCCTTATTACCTGAATATTACAGTATTTGTTTGGCCCAGAAATATGTCATACTTTTAGAGCAGTCATCAGAAAATTTGCTTCTAAATTGTTGGCAGTAATATATAAAGTTGGTTTTGTTTGACTATCAGCAATTTAAACTGAAATGTAAAAGTGAAACGAGCAGCATTATAACCCTGTAAACTCCTTATGCCATTAAGTATGCTATCTTTGGTTTCGTTTCTTTACCATAGTTCCTGTACCAGAACTCACAGCTACTGGCTTCTGTGGCTCATCTGGAAAAACTGTTGTGAAGGAGCAGCAGCAGATCAAGGAAACTACCCTACACCAGTCGAGGAACCCTTACTCAGTGTTATGCAATTTTTAAGAGGAAAAACTACTAAGATCGAAGTAAGACTGAATTCCCTTAGCAACATGAGGAAGGCTCCAGGGACACTGGTAATATGCCTTGGACAAATGCATAGTTTCTGTGGTGGATATAGCAACAGCATACAGTCTGACTTGGTTAGTTACCCCTGCAACAGTTTCAGCATACAATTCCATTTTCAGACAGATTATTCACCCATATTTATTAATACAAATGTTTTCAGTCAGTTAGTTTTGATTAAACAAATCTGTTTTTACCAACTGCCTAGAATCTACTTAACATGTCCATCAAAAGGAATACAGCATCATTACTTTTCCAGTTTTCAGTACTCTGAAGATTTCCTTAACACTGCATTAAAACATTTTTGCTAAGTATTAGCACACCTGGGTTTCCTAGTCATTGAGACAATCCCGCTTACTCCACTAAAATTAAACAAAAAATGAGGTTAAGCAAGTGGAAAATTATTACATGAACATAGAAAGAAAGACCAGTGTGAGATATATATATATATATATATTCACAAACAAGTTGTATTTCTTTTTAATAGTGGGTTTATGTTATAAGTAACAGCAGTTCTAAATACAACATCCAAATCTGTAATTCAATGTAGAGGATATAAAATTTGGGGAATCTTAAGAAGGAACTGAAGGCACTGATTTTTTATTTTGAGGAAAAGTGTTACTACCATTTTTAAATGAATGAAAAGGACCCTTTAATCTGTCAGTTCTTCCTGGGTTTCAATGCAAGGTCTGCCTGTAACAGCGAAATAAAATCTAGCTTGAGGACTCAAAATTACCAGTTGATCACAGCCCATGCTGTATAACACTTGCAATGCAAAATCTCTTCTGTCCTGAGTAAATCTGCATAATTGTCCCAATTTAGATTGGCCCAATTACTTAACGCACTTCATCATTTAGCTTTGTACTGACAGTATCTGATGGAGTAAAAATATGTGTTCAAAATTAACTAGGTACTAACATTTCCTCTAGACTGAATTTTAACCCCTTTCTCCTCTCATTCTGGAACTTCATTCCATTAGCAAAGGAAATGTGCTTCTGATAATATGCTAAAAGCAAAGGCCTGGCTGTTAAAATTATTTCAGTTTAATTCAAACTCACCAGCATTTTCCTTGGAGCATGGCACCAATTATGAACACTACTTATCAATAACCAACTAAAGGCACATCATGCAATACACTTCGCTGTAGAAAAAACTGGGACCAGTAGTCATGTGAAAATACAGATTACATTTTAAACTAGAATATAAATGGACATAAAATGTGTTCGCTCTTTCTGTTAAGGACATTACAAAATTAGGAGAAATTTGATCTTATTTCTAGTGGAAGAAGAAGCGTTCTAGTATTTACCTTTAACTTGGTAATTATTAGTGCCTACTTTTTATGACAGCAATCCATTAAAGCAGGAAAAAAAGCAGCACAGTTGTAACAAAAGTAAGTCAGAAAATCGCAACTTTCTAAGTACAACTTGAAATTATATGGAAAAAGTTTAGATTGTCATATTAAATGAACTGCTGAAATAACAAATATTTTAGGGATATGTATTATCATGCACAAAATTATTAGCTGGAGTTTGTTAATTTTTCGTGTAGTTCACATGCTTTTTGTACTTCACATTTGCCCTTTATTGTAACGCATGCAGGAAAACACAAATTCATTGTGTTTTTAGTATCCTGGTTTATTTTTGCCATGGTTTTCCTACACATGGCATGTATCAATGCATGGCTGGAAGTATCAGTGAGTTTGAAATCTACATGAAATACTGGTAAGGAATTGTTAGGCAACTTGTTTGTAATAGGCAGGTGTATCTCCTAGGTGACAGGGGCTGAAACAAATATTTAACTTCTCCTTTGTTATCTAACATAGCCGGCCACAAATTACAGAACTAGATGCAACGTGTCAGTTTACCTTGAAAAGTTGTCAATGGCCTGAGCTAAAACTGCCTAAATGTCAGGATGAGGCATGAGACTGCCATGCCTGTTTGGGGGGAGAGAGAAAGAAGTCATGCCACAACTGCTTGCTACTTTCCTTCACACATTTTGAAGCGGTGGTCACCTATTGCTGTGGTAGAACTGGTGGTGGACATGAAACTGTGGTAGAACATGACCAGAAAAACAAAAAGGTGAAATACAGCTGAAAACTATTGTGAAAAAACCCAAATCACAAAAATCGCTGGAAATACAGAGAATAGAAATGTGTGTTTTTAAACTGTGCTCACGAACTGATTCTTAAATATAGCTAGAACAGTACAGCACCAATCTTAAGGACTGTTGGTGGACATACAGTTACCAGAAATGCTACAGCTACAATCTAAAAATGAGGAAGTGTAATTCCCCACTTTGTTCCTATATACATTTCCCTTTGCAACAAATCTGAGTAATACACAAATCTGGGTAAAGCACAAAATTATACAAATATTATACCATGAAGCAAGAATACAGAAAATTTTCTACACAGACTTTGGTGTTCAATTCTTGCACAAAATATACTCATTAGTGGCATTTCATATCCTATAGTTTAAAATACAGGTTACAAGTAAAGAGCAATGCTCCTCCTCTACTAAAGCATTGTTCCTTTGGATAAAAGACAGTTCCTGCTCTGAGGGGTCTGAAGAAAGGCATTTCTTACACAGTTCCTTGGAAATTTTTGCATACTATAAAATATAGAAATTCACAGTATGAGGATAATCTTTTAAGGAATGTTCTGCTTTTCCCATCTTCCTTCCAAGAAAAAAGCCTTTTATTCATTTAATCATAAAGGCTAAATAGGCCTTCATCAAGCCTTCATCAGCATACATTTCTAACACGAAGAACAAACAGGGAAGAGATTATTCTCTTTGTGGGAAGGTGCATTTTAAAAGAGTGAAACTTTCCATAATTAGGGTAGTGTGCTGCAGAGAACAACAGTACTTTGCAGCCACAGAAGGTCTCTGGTACCCATTACCCTGTAATTTTTTATACTAATACATATTTTGTTATAAATTGCAATATACATTAACTGGCTGAATGACAAAGCTCAGAGGGTTGTGATCAGCAGCGCAGGGTCTAGTTGGAGACCTGTAGCTAGCAGTGCTCCCCAGCGGCTAGTACTGGGTCCAGTCTTGTCCAACATCTTCATCAACAACCTGGATGAAGGGACGGAGTGTACACTCAGCAAGTTTGCTGCTGATACAAAACTGGGAGGAGTGGCTGACACACCAGAAGGCTGCGCTGCCATTCAGTGAGACATGGACAGGCTGGAGAGCTGAACAGAGAGGAACCTCATTAACTGCAGCAACGGCAAGTGTGGAGTCCTGTACCTGGGAAGGAGTAACCCCATGCATGAGTACAGGTTGACTTGCTGGAAAGCAGCTCTGTGGAGAAGGACCTGGAAGTCCTGGTGGACAAGTCAACCATAAGACAGCAATGTGCCCTTGTGGCCAAGAAGGCCAACCGCATCCTGGGCTGCATTAAGAAGAACGAGACCAGCAGGCTGAGGGATGTTCTCCTCCCCCTCTACTCTACCCTGGTGAGGCCACATCTGGAGTACTGTGTCCAGTTCTGGGCTCCCCAGTTCAAAAGAGACAGGGAACTACTGGAGAGAGTCCAACAGAGAGCTACAAAGATGATTAGGGGTCTGGAACAACTCTCTTATGAGCCAAGGCCAAGACACTTGGGTCTGTTTAGCCTAGAGAAGACAGAGAGGGAATCTTAGCAATGCTTATAAATATCTAAATAGCTGGTTGTCAAGAGGGTGTGTGCAGACTCTTTTAAGTGGTGCCCAGCAATACAACAAGGGGCAATGGGCACAAACTGCATCACAGGAATTTCCACTTGAACACAAGGAAGAACTTCTTTCCTGTGAGATTGATGGCAACAGGCAGAGTGATTGTGGAGTCTCCTTCTCTGGGGACTGTCAAAACCTGCCTGGATGTGTTCCTGTGTAACACGCTCTAGGTGAACCTGCTTTGGCAAAAGGGTTGGACTAGATGATCCCCAGAGGTCCCTTTCAAGCCCTACCATTCCATGATATTGCAATTACCGGAAAATCCTATCTACAGGTACAGTAGTAAGGTCTCTAAACAAACTCACATTTTGAGCAATTTTGACTTTCTTCTGTCTTTCCCTAAAGCTTATGTTTTACTGTAATAAATAAGTTTGCCTTTACACAATCCTTAAATAGCTACTAAAATTCCTTAGTTTCAAATTAAATGATACTCATAATTAGTATATTTTAAAAATTTAGACAATTTGGCCAACACACATAATACTATAGCCAAACTGTCCTCTCCTTTCTAACCTCAAATAATAACTAGTAATTACCTGCAAATTGAGTATCAAGCAACTACAGAGGAATAGAATTTAGTAGAAACACTGTATGATAGCAGTGTTCAAAGAGGTGCTGATATACAATTGCACACTGTGAAATACAAACAGCATTTCTTTTAAAACAGTTGAATACAAGAATCCAGAAAGAAAACAATTAAATAAATTCAAAAGGCTGATGTTTTTTAGAAGTGCCATACACTACTAAATTCTCACTAATACTTAGCATTTATATAGTACTTCACATTTTTAAAGGGCTATACAAATGCTATCTAGATGAAATGTATTATCTAAAGGCAAAATACAAATCCAGAGTGAATGGGGATTAGATGAACGGCACCATGACTGTTAAATGTAATGTAATTACTACAGAGAGATGAAGTACTTCATAAATCAGCTAGCTATGCATGAACTATAATGGAAAAGCACATATTTTACAAGGGGAATGTATAGATGTAAAATTATTACCATTCATTAAATAGGTTTCTGTGATCACAAGGAATTGACACAGGAGCTGTAACTGGCTCCACAGGCTCAAAATGCCTCTAACTCTGACGTTGCAGGAGACATAAGGAAACCACTTCAGTGATAAACAGACAGCCTGTTTCTAGTGCTAATACAAAAAACCTTCAAGGAGCCATCATTCTTATACATCAATGTGGATTCCATGTTTTATAGACATTAATTCTCTAGTGCCTGTTAAATACATAATAAATGAACACAGATGAGGTAAAGATGCTGTAATTGCCACATACAGCCAGTATGGCAAAGGAGGAGTTTTTCCAAATGGGCAGATCCAGAGGCCATGACGAATCCCATCACGAACGTGATGAGAAGTCCAGGATATGAACAACATCCAGGGAAGAAAGCACCATGAATCCTTAAGCCTGAAAAGGTGCATAATAAACTTTAATGTCAGAGCCACAACAGGAATCACAGTAGAACAATGAAGAAATGGTCTCTGTGGAAGAGTCAGAGCAGCCTGCAGAAAAGAAAAATATAATTGGCAATAGCTAAAATAATGACAAGAAAAGAAACGTTTCATGGATGTTTACAGGTGTATTATCAAGTGGCCACATGGAAGTGCAAAGAAAAATACACTGTTCCTCTCTACTGCCATTGATCAAAATCAACAACACGACTATTTAGATGACAGCTGTGTGCTGCCTTGTCTCTCTACTCTACAATAACTATTACTAAGCATTACCAATGGCAAAACAGAGCGAGGGGGATGAGGTACGCCATTTGTCACATAGTCATGAGGTATACAGGAACTTGTACAGTCTGCTGCACTGAATACATGTATTTAATTTTAAAATAATTAAAAGGAAAACAAACAAATAATACGCTTAAAATATTTCATGTACTTTACTTGAAATATTTCATATGCTTTAATGGCATTTATTTTCAAAAATACATCCCGTATTACACTACAGTTGGCACCCATGAAGCTGTTTTTGTTGGACAATACCTGAAACAGAGCAGCAATTTTCAACACAGCAAAAACATGACCCAGGTTACATGCATTATGATTATCTCAACACAGTATTCTCATGGACAGGCAAAGCCGAAGTTCAGAAGCCAACATCTGAATCATTTGTGACTGGGGTTTTTATATCAACAACTTGTTTAACATTAACTCAGTTAAAACCCTGGGCTTTGGTTTTAGTTTAGGTGAATGTTGAACTAGTGAGATTAAATTTAGCTGTTTTAAGAAGTGGTAACTATCAATTTAATATACCTAGTTGAGAAAATATTCTGGATGCACTTACTAGCAACAGCTAGAACTATCTCCACAAATGCAAAGACAATAAATAAAGTTACATAATAATATTGTGGATTTCTAAGCAACAAAGAAGTAGATTCTTGTTTCTGCCCAGGAGAAATGCCAGCACAACACTAAAAGACCTGTACAGATGCTGATGTAATTATTAAGAGATACTACTTGTTTAGCTTTAATAAGTAAGTTTTAAATAGAATTAATCACTTAGAGATACAATGTTGCGTGCTTTAGTATGCTGTCTGCTTAGCCTCACTTAGCATGTGTAGGTAGATCTACGGAAGTCTTAGGCTGCAATGCTGTAAATTTGCACTAGGGTTTACTTAACAGTAACTTTGACACTAAGTCAAAACAGGATCTCCAGAACCAATCATAAGGGTGCTTCAAGGCTACAGCCATCAACAGCAGCCACTAGTCAAGATAGTGGGCTGCTGCCTGGAGATGGTGAAGGAATCTGGTAAGTCAGAAGACGTTGGAATATCTCAGGCCAGAATCACCATTGGATCAAAGGTCATGTGAAGATTGCATGAAGGGTGGAAGCACAGTCTGCTAGGGTATAAATGCCTAGGGATTTCTTTGTTCTGGGTCCCTCTCTGGAGGCACCCAGCTCAAGCTGACCATGCTGCTTTACCACTCCATTAAATTATTTATTTCTATGAGATTCTATGTCCAGGACTCTGCTTTGGGAAACCTAGGGTTTGGACTGCATTTCTTTAATATGATATTAATTGGCTCAGTTCAGATACTGTTGAACATCTGGCTGGATGGTCGCACTCAAAGAGTCGTAGTCAGTGGCTCGAAGTCCACATGGAGACCAGTGACAAGCGGTGTTCCTCAGGGCTCTGTTCTGGGTCCAGTGCTGTTCAACATCTTTGTCAGCGACATGGACAACGGCATTGAGTGCACCCTCACTAAGTTTGCCGACGATCCCAAACTTTGTGGTGCCGTGGACTCACTTGAGGGAAGAGATGCCATCCCGAGGGACCTTGATAGGCTTGAGAAGTGGGCCAGTGCAAACTGCATGAGCTTCAACAAGTCAAAGTGCAAGGTCCTTCACCTGGGTCGGGCCAACCCTAGGCACAAATACAAACTGGGTACAGAGTGGGTTGAGAGTAGCCCTGAAGAGAAGGATTTGGGGGTGTTGATAGATGAGAAGCTCAACATGAGCCGGCAGTGCGCTGGTGCAGCCCAGAAGGCCAACCGCATCCTGGGATGTATCA
>VZZY01001578.1:15591-30480 GCA_013400335.1 Eurystomus gularis
TTGGCTTAGCAGGTCATTCACTACTATTTCCTGGATTATGAGGGGATTATTCTGATCTCCACCCCTATCTTCCAGCTCAGGGTACTGAATACCATCAGGATAACTGGTCTGGCTATTAAAGACTGAGGCAAAGAAGGCATTAAGCACTTCAGCCTTTTCCTCATCCTTGGTAACGATGCTCCCCTTCACATCTAATAAGGGGTGGAGACTCTCCTTGGTTCTTTTTTTGTTGTTAATATATTTGTAAAAACACTTTTTATTATCTCTTGCAGCGGTGGCCAGGTTGAGTTCTAGCTGAGCTTCTGCCTCTCTAATGTTCCTTCTACACGACCAAACTAAATCCCTATACTCTTCTTGAGTATTCACATCTAATAAGGGGTGGAGACTCTCCTTGGTTCTTTTTTTGTTGTTAATATATTTGTAAAAACACTTTTTATTATCTCTTGCAGCGGTGGCCAGGTTGAGTTCTAGCTGAGCTTCTGCCTCTCTAATGTTCCTTCTACACGACCAAACTAAATCCCTATACTCTTCTTGAGTAGCCTGCCCCTTCTTCCAAAGGTGGCAGACTCTCTTCTTTCTCCTAAATCCCAGCAAAAGCTCCCCATTCAGCCAAGCCGGTTGTTTTCCCTGCCAGTTTGTCTTATGACGCATGGGGACAGCTTGCTCCTGAGTCTTTAAGAGTTCCTTCTTGAAAAAGGTCCAGCCTTCCTGGAAACTGAAAAGGTGCATCATATTAAGCTGACGAAAGAAAAATTTCCTCATATTAAAACCAGATCTGGCTAGCCAGGCAATAATATAGCAGAAAAGTTTAGGGGCGTTATACTGTATCACGAACTAAAAAAACTCTGATGGCATTGCAAGAAAACATAAAACCAGTAGCAGATTTTTTTGTGTGTGTTGTATGCATGAGACATTAAAAGGAATCAAGCTGTGCTATTTGGCTCAAATGAAGTCTCACCTAAAATACCATACAGTTTGGAACACAACCCTTTGAAATATAATTCAGGCAAAAGGCAGCCCACAGGACATGAGAAAAGTATTTAAGAGGTCTAGAAAACATAAATCCAGGCCCTTCAGAATTTTTCACGAGTTTAGTCAACAAGAGACTTTTTGTAAAGTATAATGGGTTTTAAGAGTAATCCTGTTACTGCTATAAAGGTCAAGAGACCTACACATGTAAATATCCTTTATTAGCTCAGTCAACATATGGAAGGGGGAGGACTTTGTAGGCAAAGGACTATGAAAAAGCCTTTGGGCATCTTGCCTTCTCCTTACTACAGCTAAGTAAGATTGGCTACTAAAATGACTTTTCTTCTACCTGCAACATCTTGTATTTCTGATCTGAAAAACATTTTTGGGGAGAGCACACTGGTCAAATGTCTTTTGCAAGGAGGCCTTTAAGAAAACAAGATCTAACTGTCAACAGCAATACTTTAGGCTGGATATTAGAAAAATAATTGCTAGCTGATTGGGAACTGAAACAACAACGGAACAAATTAAGTAATGAAATTGCAACAATTTACTTTGTTTGAGATACTACCGGTAGGCTACACAAACATTCTCCATCATGAAAAGTGTAAGCATATTTAACCTTGCCGCACTGAAGGCAGTGAAGAGATTGGTCACCTCCCAGTTCTGTGATACAATACTCAACTTTCCAAACAGACGTTGGTGAAGAGTGTCATCTAGTGGTCACAACTGATAAAAAATACTGGTAATTATCTCAACTTCAGGAAAAGGTAGCAGTAAAATTTTAACCATAATTTCTAATAATTAGCTATTCATTACTTGCACTTACTGATTTCAAAATAAGAAAATATACACGAGAATAATTGTAGATTTAAATGCAATACCAAAATGTCACTATTATAGGCCCCATTAATCAATCAAATTAACTTTCCTTTTCTTTATTTGGTTTTATAATTTTACAGTGTTTTCATATGAAAAAAGTACAGAAAAGGGGATAACTAGGGACTACCTAGGGAGGAACAACATCAGGCACCAGTACATGCAGGAGGCCAACTGGCTGGAGAGCAGTTCTGAGGAAATATAACTTGTATAACACTGGAGTATCAGTCAGCAACATGACCTTATGGCAAAGAAGGCCAGTGGCGTCCTGGGCTGCATTAGGAGTGTTGCCAGCAGGTCAAGGGAGGTGATCTTTCCATTTCTCCTCAGCATTGGTAAGGCCACCTCTGGAGTGCTGAATCCAGTTCTGGGTTCCCCACTACGAGAAAGATGTGGAGCTACCGCAGATTGAGTCCAGGGAAGGGCAACTAAGATCATGAGGGAACTGAAGCATCTTGCATATGAGGAAATGATGAGAGTTGGGACTACACAGCTTGGAAAAGAAAAGGCTCAGGGCAGAAGTCATCAAGGTGTACCAATATTTGAAGGGAGGGCCTAAGAAGTACAGAGCCAAGCTCCTTCCAGTGGTGCCCACTGACAGGGCAAGAGGCAATGGGTACAGACTGAAACACAGGAGGTTCCTCCTGAACATAAGGAAACACATTTTCACTGTGATGGTGACTGCGTGTAGGAACAGGTTGCTGTTCAAAAGTTGTCTGGACACAGTGCTGAGCAACTAGCTCCAGGTGAGCCTGTTTCAGCAGTGGGGCTCGAGAAGATGACCTCCAGAATACCCTTCCAACTACAACCACTCTGTGATTCCGAGAAAACGCCCTCTTTGTCAAAGACAAATACAAGGGGGAAACTGACCAAATGCACAAACAGGAAAACATCTTTTCTCTACAACAAACAGTGATACTGCACATAAACAAAAACATCAGAACATCCCATCAGAAGTCTGACTTTTACATCTCAACTATAAGAAATAATGTTTCTTGCATTTAGCCATCTCCTATATACTAAAAAGAAGAAAAAAGGTAAACTATTTTGTGTTGTTCTTTAATTAAAGGATTACAAAGAACAGCAATTTTCCCTCCAACTCCTTCCTTTCTCTGCTGCCTCAGAGCTATTTTGTCTGTCAGCCATAGGAAGAGTGTAACACTATTATGAGCAAACTGGAGGAGGAGAAAGAAGGCAAGGTGGTCAAACATCTATGTTATGCTCTGGTTGAACAGACAGGTCAGTATTTTCCCCTTCTCCTGTGCAGGTCCACCTGTGTGCATTTTTGGGATAGGGAGAGTAAGTAGCACATATGTATACATATGCTAGCAACATACCAGCGCTATCAAACTGTGAGGACTTGTGTTGCTGAGCAGAGCAAATTCCTGATAACAAACAGAGCAGCAGGGCTCTAGCCATGGGGACCAGGAGCCAGCTGCAGGCGAGGAGCGTCTGCCTGAGGTATGAGATCTGGAGGGCAGTGTGGAGAGAACTGTGGCTGGCACAGAACTCCAGCTGGCAACGCTGGAGCTTACAGAAGGTGCAGACATTTTGGAGAGCACACAGAAAAGACCGCTGCAGTCACTGAAAGCTGGGTATATATGTTTGAAGCAGGCAAGAAGACAGGATTACATGAGCAACATGATCTAGGTAAAGATGTCCCTGCTCACTGCAGAGAGGTTGGACTAGATGACCTCTAAAGTTCCCTTCCAACCCAAACCATTCTATGATTCTGTATGTATGTGTGTGAATGGGCAAGTGGGAACAGGACACATCTAAACCACTGGAGAACCACTGAAAATGAATGCCTCAACCTAACAGTACTAATCCTATCGAGAAACTCTGTCCTGACAAGCAGTTCTGGAAATAGTTGTTGAACGTATATATTCCTTAACAGGAGGCAATTCATTTTACCTGTATTAACGAGCTTGACACTTGCTTTTTTTTTTTTTTTAAGGTGACAGCTCACACATAGCTTGCTGTGGGTGAACTACTTACGGCTGGCTAAAGCCAAACGTACTACTCAGTAAGACTGAATGAAATCAAACAGCAGCTGGATTCTCCACTTTCCAGATATTTCTACCCCTTTTTGTAAATGGAAATAGAATAATCTACTTTATACACGATGTGCACATGGCAGCACTTAACTGTTTAACATGGATAACAAAGCAACTATGTGTGTGATACACATCGGATATCATGCACAAGGGCCTTCAAAACTTTTCTTCAGTGCCTCATAAGCAGCAGAGCTAAACAGTAGATATAAATTATTTTCAGGGCTTTTAAAATCATAACAACCACATACAAATATAATTCTCATACATCTACTAAAAATGTATCTAACTGAAGTATCATTGGAACATTTTTTTCTTTAGGATCTGGTAGAATATAATAAAGTAAACAGTGATGACAGAAGAAAATAAACAATTACTGCTCTACTGACTTACCTTTAATGACAGGGAGCCAGCAAGAAAGAAGTGGTCCACATCAATGACAGAGGCGAGGAAGCCAGCCAGAGTGATCTCAGTGAAGTCACTCCTCTTCCTGAGTCCAATCACTATTGCCCAGGACCACATTCCTAGTATACCATGCACTGCATTATCAGAGAAGGCTCGGAGCCAGTCATTTTGCTGAATGAAGGAAAACTGCAGAAATCTGTCTGCTACAAAGCAGAATATTCCCAAACCTAGACTAGAAATAACTGAAGCTGTGCTGAAAGTTTGGAGAAGAGCACGGGCCTTTTCAGTCTCAGATTCCATGGCAAAACCCATGTCATAGCACACAAAATGTCAATAGGATATACACTGTGCATTGTCCTTTGTATCGTCAGTTGTTCTGTAAATGTCAGAGAACAGAAAGAAGATTATTAAAGCAAAGAATCTGTTAGCACAAAGCATTTGTTACCACAGCTACAAGTGAGCATAAAAACCCCAAATTCAGTGTTTGCACTTAGTATTTCTAGGGAATTTTTTATTTCAGTTAAGTTAATTTCACAGAATCACAGAATCACAGAATTTATATGGTTGGAAAGGACCTCCAGGGTCATCAAGTCCAACCTTCTCCTAGCATCACTCTAACCGCTACACCACTACACCAAATCCTCTCTAACCACTACACCATATCCTCAAGCACTGCATCTATTTGTTGACTCGAATGCTACAGCTCTGAATTTAAACACTTGTCCTGTTTCAATCAGAGCAGGCACCTTTGTGACATGGAAAGCATTTTACAAAATAATTAGAAAGTTTCTATGATAATACATTAAATATGTTCCATGATTCCTCCTGGTCTTAAAAACATGATATTCACCAAATGAAATCCTTTACACTGTTAACAACAAAAAATATTAAATTTGGAGGGTTCTTAGGACCGATACTTTAAAATCTCACATCTCTCTGTGCAGCGACTGTTAAAACTGAGTTTCTCATCTATAATCCAAAATACTATTTTCATTTACATATTTTGTAAACACGTATTATCACCCTGCTACCTCTCTTTGAGCAATACCTTGTTTATCTTAGGGACTAGGGTGTAGAATAAGCATTAAGGAAACCAGAACCACTAAAATATCTACTAATTGTCACAAACAAAAAGACAACAATCTTTCAGTCAAGCAGAAGTAACCAAAACATACTCCTTACAGAGCAAAACTACATAATGATTCTCCTCAGTATGTGCTCCAGCAGCAAACTCTACTGTTACTTTTAGGACTTGGCTATTGTCTGCCACATTACCTTCACAACAACTCTTTTTGCAGAAAAAAAGAAAATTAACTAATGCCAGTCATTTTACTTTTCAAAAGTTGACCATTGTAATTTGCAAATAAAGGCACTGTTATTAGCATTAATAATCACTTAAGTCATTAAAAAGTATTTATGTTCTCTAATTGTTATGAAACCCTCTTGTACAATATGATTTCCTGTGAATAATTACTGTCCTTAAATGACTGCTTGACACCTCAAAAGAAATGCCAAAAATAATTCAATATCTTAAAGACGCCTCCACTCCTCCACCCCACTCCCAAGAAGCAACCGTAGGATATCTGGATTATAAATACAGAGTACTCATTTCTGTGATAACATTAGAAAGAACACTTCCGAAATAAAAAATCCTTATACAAATGATGTATTCCCTAGCTTTGTTACGTTAAGTGCAATGAAAAGCAGTCTTTGAAGGACAGTCCCAATTCTAACTGTCCCAGCTGTTAAGCTCTTCAGTCTTTTTTGGAAGCCATGGAAATAGACCACAGTTTCAAGACCTATGTCCTATCTAAAAGCAGATACCTCCCAGCAGGTTGCTATTTCTGTGCAGTCCATTAAATCTTGATAATCAATCCTTCATACAGTTCTATCAGGTAAATTTTTACTCTAAACGGGCTTTTTGTGAGTATATTAGACATTTAAAAAAACTGAATTCTTTTAAAAATCATAAACTGTTATGTGGCAATATTATTAACATATTACTGATTAAAAGACCCAGAAATATGAAATGTTTCTTCCAGATTATTTACATGCTTGTCTGTTGTAGAGTTATTTGCAAGACACGACTACTGGCACTGATCTTTACAGAAAGGAAGCCCACTGAATCATTTATTTGGAGAGCGGCAAAAAAAAAAAGAGAAGCAAGCATGAATAATACATGGGCTTCGCACACAGATGAAGAAAACTGGGTCAACTTTAGAGTCTGTTAACACGGATTGTGCCTCTTCTGAATGAGCACATAGACACAAAGTATTTCCTGAAATGCTGGAACTGCCATTTTCTGGTGGGCAACTTCATAATCTACAGTATATTTCTGAATAAATTCCATTTTAAGGAACAGACAGTGATCTCCTATCATTTCTTCTATACAACCATCATGTCAGATTGGATTTTATTCAAAACTATCATAAAATCTGTATAAGAATCCAATCTGTGAAGAGCTGGTGTAGCAACATACCTCTAAAAAGCACAGCAGTATTCAGAATCAGCCTTACCCTGGGGCCAGGAGAACGTAATCTTCCACTGCAGTTGCCTTATTCCAGTAGCAAACGTGGTCCGCGCCTCAGCATTGAGCATCTGTGCTTTCCGAATCCAAGCTGCCCAGTCCAATGCAGGAAAGACCAAACACCATTTTTTCCACCCTAAATAAACTGAACCAGGCGTCAGTAAGCACCGATACCACACAGACCTTTTAGAACTGTCTACATAACACATGAAAAGTGACCAATAGTAAAAAATACAGAAAGAAGCAAACCTTTTTAATGAATCCTGAACAGTTACAATTGAGCTAAAAGCAACTTCAGGTAGGGCTCAAAAGGTCTGTTAAAGAAAGCTGGAAAAAAAGACCATAAAACAAGACAAGGGCACAGACAAAGATGGAACAAGATAATGTAACTCCATCCTGTAAAGTCAGGAGAAGGCATTTCCAGCCTCCTGTTTTAAGTACTTGCATTTCAAAATATAAAGGGATTATTTTAACAGATTTTTCCTTGTAACCATGTGTCTGAAAGATTCCCACCTAGTGGGACATTTATGAGTCACATTCAAGGATATCTTTTTAATTTCATCCCAACAATTAACGCCTTCGAATAGATAAACAGAGACCTACAAATTCAAATAGCAGCACGTGCATAAAGAACAAATCCCAAATGATTTCAGAATTATGTATCATGAAATAAGTTAATAATGCCAACTGGAAAAGAAGGACAATATGTGAATGGGTCTTTGAGCCAGAATGAAGAACAGGAAGCAAAAAATGTGGCTTCAGAGTACCCTCAGTCAAGAGCCATGGCCATAGCATAACTGTTCTTTTTAAATTGTCTGCCTCTGCCGTCTTTTACAGACAAGAATGACTGCTGTCTGTGTAAAAATCAAGTCACGTTCCCACGTACAATTGCTTAAGTATATTCTGCAGATCTGAAGTGAAATCAGACTAGAAAAAGCAAAACTCTGTCCAATCAAAATAATCTCCGAAATTACATTTTTAACAGAAAACTAGAAATTATATTTTTTTTGTCTGAAAAACAATTATTTTCAGACTGTTTACAAAACATTATGATAAAGTGTTATAGGTTTTTCTGTCCTCTGAATCTCAGAAAGCATAGCTGTGGAGCTTACACTCTTGTTAGAACAGTGGGAAATCGATTCATTACACAAAAATGCTTGGAAACCTATGGGTGGTCAGTCCAGTTACTATCCTTAACAAATTGAACAAAAGATTTAGGTTGGATTTACATAAAACACAAGCACAGAGCAGCAGCTGATAAGAGTAACATTGCTTAGAGCTGTGATTTCTCATAACATTTTTATATAAGATAAAGTATTATGGATGACTTCTACCCATATGCAATTTTGCTGATATATTTAATTTCCTCTATTGAAACTGTAAAAAGAAACCAATGCACAGTTAACACTGTAAATCACTGCACAAGAAGATACTTAGATCAAAGCATATGCATTTGGAGAAACAGCTGACACTAAAAGGCCATTCAACTCATGGTGTAAGAGCAAAACATCCAATGGCTAAAATAATAATTTATAGGTTCTGCTCTCCAAAATTTTTGCCTCTATTTGCAAGAAGTTATTGACTACATGAATACATACGGCAATTTAATGCATAAAATTAGAATTACGCACTTTATGCACGAAGTCAAAAGATCATGTAGTCCCCCGTAATTCTATAATATTCTAAAAACTCATTATTGGATGTTAATTTATATTGAAAACTCCATGAAGTTTAACCACCATCTGAGACACAAGCTCAAATATTTAATGCATTATTTCATGGAAAAGCAGATCTGAGCCTAAAACAATCTGTGACAAACTGATTGTGCACATACTTTTGATCCGATAATTAATGCATTACTAGGGTTGGAGGGCGGAAGGAGACTGAAGAGTAAAGGGGACAAGAGCACGCAAGAAATTAGTAGGATTTCAGCCAGATACTGAGGAACAAACTGAATTAAACCCACAAGAAAATTAAGAAAAACAAACACTCTTCCCACCCCCCGGTAAAATAAAGATGGAATTAAATTATTTATTTCAGAGATATGCATAAATCAAAGTGTATTTATATACACATAAAACCGAAGTGTAAATTAAAAAAAGATATACCAAGACACCAAAATACAGACCTTCTCCTTACTAAGTACTTTGGAACTGAGATGTACCTAAAAGGAAGAGGTGAAAGAAATCTCCTAAAATTATGCAGTGACTAGAAACACAGTACTATTCAGCGGGAGAAAAAGACATTTGTCATCCTAGGGAAGAAGGAAAAAAAAAGAAACAACAACAAAAAAACCCCCAAACAGCACGGAAAAAATCATTAGCAGTTTATATATTACCCTCACCAACTACAGCAGCATCTGGATGACAAACAGCCAACCCAGTTTAAAATTAAGTCCGCGTTACTAAAGCGGGGGGCGGAGGCGAGGCCGGCCGGTGGCAGAACTGCTGTGTCCTGAGGAAAAGCTGTGCGTGCGTCCTCCCCGCACCCGCGCCCCGCACCAGCCACCGCTAAAACCTCCTGCCATCTTTACCGCAAAAACGGNGACGGCGGAGACAGGGGAAACGGGGTTCGCGTGTTCACGGGAGACAGTGGAAACGGGGTTCGCGTGTTCACGGGAGACAGTGGAAACGGGGTTCGCGTGTTCACGGGAAGTTTACGTAAAGCGCGGCGAGGTAAAACGGCGGTAAAGGGCTCGTGCTTTGTCACTGAAGATGACGGCGCACCAGCAAGTGACAGGCCACACCAGAGAGGGCTGAAGATGCGGTAAATAAATACTACAAAACAGCTGAATAGAAAGCAACTGGGAAGACTTTTATTCGGTATTGAACTGCGTGGTGTAAACTTCTCAATAAAACCGTGTTTTTACCGTTAAAAACTGCTTTTCCCAACCCCGGTCACTGAGTGGTCAGCAAAGTTGCTTGCACGATCCTCTATAAAACAGAATTATTCAAACAGACATGCAAAAGCAGCGCTGACGGGTTGTATGTGGACAGCTGTGCTCTATTATTTCTCCTGTTCTTTTTGCCTATCCCCAACAGAGAACTGCAGCTCTGTGAGGGCAGCTGGCAGGCGTTGCTGGCCTGCTGCGGTACCAGACACGCAACTTGTTACCCTGCCTTCAGCCTTCGCTCCTCTTGCACCTCAAAGCCCCCTCAGGGACAGCTCCTGTGAAGATACCGAAGACTGGTCTTCACGTGCTATGAGGCTTCGCTTCCCAGATGCTGCAAGCAGAGATTCGATATCCTGAATCACTTTAGAGGTTTTTGCCAAAGCCTCCAAGATGCAACCTTCACTGATTTCTTCTGGTTCACTCCTGTTCTCTGCCTTTCCGGCAGTAGTACCAGATGGATTGGTTTTTGCAGCAGATGTCCTTTCCAGAACATTGCTGTTATCCAATAAAACTAGTGTTATTCAGTTAAGAAAAGGTATCAAACTCTTCCTCCTAATGAGAAAAATACTACTCCGTATTTGTATTCATCATTCCGCATTGCAAAGTCTCACATTTCATAGCATAGTAATTACACAAAGCTAAAAAGTGAGTAACTTAAAATGCCTACAACATGTCTTTAAGACTTCGAGTTATCCAAAAGTTACTTTAAACTATCTGATGTCACACTGTGCAGTTTAACAGGACACACTTTTCACACTAGTAAAATTGAACACTGGCTTGAAGACAATTCTAAGAGTGGCTTTAAGCACATGCAGCACACTTTTTTTGAGCTGGCCAAACACCATGGAACAACACTGAGGTAAGCTGACAAACAGAAAGGTACTATACTGCAGCAAGAAGTCCAAGGCAACTGCATCATCCCTCTTTCAAGGACAGATCAGCAGATGGGTGTTAGCAAAACTAATTACAGCAATAGCTATAATTATTTGCCATAATTATGGAATTTCCTTTTTTTTGTGATTTTTTGTTTTTAGTTTTGTACTCTGCCACTGCTTTTATTTCTGGTGCTGTGATGCAGAAGTTGGACAAGATAAATGATAAAACAAAAATGACAAATCAGAAAACAAAAAATGGCTTTAAAAGGTAATTTTAAGAAGCGGGAAAAAGGTGAGAACAGGGTAGAGCACCTTTGCTGATCTAAAATGCAGATTTGAATATGCAGATGACCCACAGAATATAAAAATGCAAAATCTTTACCGCTTTCAAAAGGATACAGTTAAATCTCTGTATTTTTTCAAGCTCAGCATCAGCAGACCTGTCCAAGAAAATAAAGATTATTAAACAATTTAGTATCATAAAAAGTTCTCAAATGTATTTTCTACTTCTTATTTTATTTTTTCATAGTTTCCAGCAACACTGAAAATATGATAAGCAAATTCCAAGTGAAAAAAATACCTTATTTTTGTCTTTCATACCAGTAGTCAAATGGCTGCCATTTATCAATCATTTGCATTTCCAAAAATCCAGGCTCTGCTCTGAGAGTAGTGTCTTTGCTGTATGTATGTATAAATATAGATACAATTTTCCTTTCATCACCTACTGAATCTGCTATAATTTGAATAGCAAGTGTAATCCATTTCAATTAACACATTTTTAATACCTGAATACGTATGTGCTTGATGTTAGTAGATCTTTGGTCATTAGCATGTATTAGAAATGGCAGGTATATTGGCAAGAGATATACAGGTGTCATGTAGCAGTTCAAATTACTATTTTGAACTGATTGGTCTTTTGTTAAAGGATATCTTTCTTAGAAAAATAGGAAACCACACAAAATAAACGGACTTACAATTTTCATTTTTGACCCCTAAGAAATGCAGTCTATAAGATTCTCAGTTTACAGTCTTTTTTAGTTTTATTTTCAACATTATTTGTAATCAATTATTTAGGATAAAGATGAATACCAATTTTCTTCAGAGTGTGCAGTATATTCAGGAATCTCCCTCTTTTCATTCAAACTTCTGCACCATTCTATAGCTGTTCTGATGTACCTATGTTAACATGAAAATTCACAAAAAAGTAGTTATTTAAATGAGAATTACACTCTTAATAATTCAAGCAAAAAGCTGAAGGCGTTAAGCTATACACCAGGATCTGAAAGACAAAGACATGATTGAAAATCTAGCTTTTTTTCTTGGTCTCCTTGCCATTTTTTGATTCCCACTTTTTGTCTAGAATCTCCTTCAAATTTAAATCCATGAATTTATAGAAAATTATAACAAATTTTGTATGATTTGTAATGAATGGTGTACAAATGTTACTTTTTGTGTGTGAATATCTGCTTGCAAAAATGCAGCACAGTAAGCTTCTGATGATTCCCATAATGAGGCTGCAATTAGAGCAAGCAGATTAGAGAAAGCAGTCTGCAGGCAGAGGTCAATATCTGTAATAAAGCAAAAATCGGATAAAGTGCTGTCCAGGTCTTTGTACTAGCTCTGTATAGGACAAAGATTTTTTTTCTTCTTATCCACTGATGCAAGTGCCAAGCTGCAGCTCTGGTTATTTTTTTTTAAAAGACATTACTGTAACTATTATAACGGAATGACAGCATTCAGTGGTCCTGAGTCATACAGGTTCTGAATCTTTGCCGGGTGTAAGACGGAGCTTTCATGGTTACATGTATGGTACCACCCATAATGTATTTTCAGTAAATACCATTTCTTCATATAAAAGGGTTTGTGCAGAATTCTTTTATATTTAACTTAAAATTGGTTACATTACTTATACCTTTCATAGATTCCAGGATGACTTATTTGAATTAGCTGCTGTAGCCCATCAGGAGTAGTTAGTTTACACCAGCCTACATCTTCATTTACCTTAGAATAAAAAAAAATACAGGCATTAATTTTCTGCTGCAGTCTGAAGAAGAAAAAGCAAGTATAATATGCCGATTTAAGAACTGAGTATTTATGAACATTCCACTTCAAACACTTAAAAAAGGACAGAATTTGTATCGTCTGCTATGACAAATGTGGAGGGAAAAACCAAAGAATACCTAGAGTGATGGCAACGCTTGTTTTTGTGCTATTCAAGAATAAATTATTTCTAAAAGTGTGTAGAAATGTTTCCAAACCTGTAGAATTTCCAGTTCTTCCTCCTTTTATTATAAGTAGTCATACAGACTTGAGCTAGCTCACATCAGGAAGTTATACGTATCTGTTGACACATTGACTACTGTATTCATGTTGTTTATAACGAAGATCTCCTCAGACACTTTAACGCCTTTTTTGTGTCTTGTCACCTTAGGGTAATAAGCAAAGATACAGAAGCCAAAGGTCTCACAGTCAACCTTGAATCCCACACTCACATGACTTTGTCTGTAGTGCCATTCTGCAAAAATCAGCATAACCTTTTAACTTCTACACTAAACAGATTTTAAACTGTCTATGGAGTACCATATGTGTAAGTTTAGTTTTCTGAGTAATTTTTCAATATGCATTTGTTCAATTATAGATAATTTGAAATAAAAAACAAATTCTCACTTCTTTTATCAATGTAACTTCCTTAAAGTTACATTTGCCTCTTTAGGCATCAGTTATGCACTAAAATATTTTTCTTCCTCCTTTCTGCTTAAAATACTGGCAGTACATTAACAGTGACATTTGCAGATAGTTTCTATTTTCACTTAGGCTACTATACAAGCCCAAGAGCAAGCTACAGTAACAAACACTCTTAAGTTGAGAACTTTCAGAAAAGTTCAGTTTGTATATTACAGGCATCAAAACTGTTGTTTAGTTTCTTCCTTAGTTTCCTAGTAACACTTTTTCATGAAGAGTTTTTAGAAGAGTCATTCCTCTAACTCATGAGTTACCTGAATCTTATTACAGGAAGAGCTGAAATCCCAGACCATATTCAAGGCTATTCCATCGCAGAAAGCAGCATGGACTTTGTGATCCGAATACACAATGAGTCTTCCTATGTTGGGAATAATCTTTTCATACAGCAAAACTGGCAACATTTCTCGACCATCTGTCTCTGGTACCTAGAGCCAAACCAACACATTAAAAACTCGAGGAAAGGTTACTTACATCATTACAGCTGTATCTCTCCCAGATCTGCAACTCACTTGCTTTTCCAGACCAGAACCAGCCCTATTTCTCATGCCACTGCTTTCTGCTTCACAAATACCCCTTTGCACAGCATGCTTCTCTTTCCCAAATATATACTTTATGATCTTTGAGGATACACTCACCATCCTTCCCTCTAGATTAGGTCCTGTTCGCTAAAGGCTGTCTAATCATCCTTTTAACACTGAAAGATTTATAAATCTTCAGCTACGTACCATTTTCCAGCAGCAGAGATAATAGTTATGAGTTAATGACAGTTTAGTCTTGTAGCAGTACTGAAGTATTCTGAGGAGAAAAGAAAAACAAACAAAACATTAAGCAGCTCCTATTTAAAATAGTCATGATTTTTGTAAGTTTACAGACATCCTGACTGCTAATATAAATTCCTTTAATTTTTATGCTTAATGTCATAGTAAGTATTATGTGTAACTTTAGCTATTGTCCTTTCAACATCCGAGAAATTAATGTAACAAAGATAAAGTAGATTAAAGTTACTTGGTTGCCTGAGTAATAATGGCAGATACAGAGTACGGATTTCCGGGTACATCAGGAGGTAGACTGTTTACCGAATACATCTTTTCTTCTCTCTGCAGTAAAGAGCAGAAAGGAGGTGAGTTAGTTACGGGTACTGTAGCATGAAAACTGTATTAAGAGGTTGCAAGACGTGAAATTTCAGACAGAAATTTCACCCAGAAAGCAGCTATAATCACATTTAAATATGTCCCAGAACACAAGAGAAATATCTCATTGAAAAGTACACTTAGAATGATAGAATCATTAAGGTTGGAAAAGATCTCTAGGATTATCAAGTCCAACTGTCAACCCAACACTACCATGACCACTAGAACATGTCCCAGAGTGCCACATCTACCTGTTTTTTTAATAGCTCCACGGAAGGTGACTCCACCACTTCCCTAGGCAGCCTGTTCCAATGCTTCATCACTCTTTCAGTAAATACATTCTTCCTACTATCCAATCTAAACCTCCTTGACACAATTTGAGGCCATTTACCCTTGTCTTATCGCTAGTTACCTG
>VZZY01001580.1:8049-27210 GCA_013400335.1 Eurystomus gularis
CGTTGCCATGGGGACGGAGGCCCGGGGGCGGGGCCAGCTCGTTCCTGCCGCCATCTTGAAAGCGGAGAGGCGGCGGCTGTGCCGCCTGGCCCCGGCCCCGGTAGCGGGCCCCGCCTCCGCCCAGCCAGGCCCCTCTGGTGCGGCCGAAAGCTGCTCCTGGGAGAAGGCAGCGTCCGCGTGTGTCGTGTGCTCCGGCCTTCGGGCCCCTCCAGCCCGAAGCATGAGCAGTGTGGTGGAGCCGGCAGTCCAGGGTTTGGGCTACGTCCAACTCTGCTTTGGGTTTCTGAGGTGCCGCAGTGTCTACGTTTAGCCTGTACCCAGGGCTAAACTATTGCAGTTCTTCTATCTTCCAGTGACCCCTCCCCAGCTGAGAAGGGGAATTGGGAAAAGGAGAGGAGACAACAGCTATGTTGAAATGAGAACACATTTAGTGAAACACCAAACTAACAATACTAATGCCAGTAGAAAGTATACAAAGTTATACTCTGCCCCATGAATGTATGGCAGTCACAATAAACAGGAAAGAAGTCTTTACAAGCAGAATGGTAAGCAAGTCGCTCCAGGGATAGCAAACCCTAGGAGGAACCTCCATCCTTGGCAAACTCCCTATAATGAGTGTGACATTTATGGTATGGGATACACCGATAGCCAGCTAGGGTCAGCTGCCCCGCCTTTTGCTCCTCCCAAATGAAACGCCGGGCTGACTCCAAAGTGCTAACAGCCTGAGTACCATGGCTGGCCTGTGATTCCATCCCAGCGAAATCAGGACGCTCAGTCATCGTGAGGCAAAGGGAGGCAGAGCCTTTGGCTTCAGTAGGTCACAGAGGGGGAGCTGCAGTGGTGGCAGCAGCTGAAGAAGAGGATGGGAACCGCTGAGTTGAACAGGTTTTCATGGCACAGCATGAAACAGCAGTGCCAGAGCTTGTCCTACTGCTGTTGTTAGTGGATTGTGGCAAAATATCAGCTGTTCAGTCACCAGGAGGGGCACTCAAAGCGTGCACACCTCAAGGAAAAGATGCTGTCTTGCACTTCTCACTTGGAAAAATACAGAGCTGTTACCTATGGAAGGTGATGTACCCTCCCAAATACACCCAGCACCAGCCTGCCACAGAAGGGAGCATTTCAGAAAGATGTTTGTGAATATGAATACATCCTAGACTGATGATTCAGATGACAGCAGGGACACAAAGAGCTTTGAAACTGGTTGGCACAATCGTGTCCACTGCTGGACATTGGTGATCTGTGGTGATCTGTGGAAGCAGTGATTTGGAAGCCACTCAGCACAGCTGTATGCAAAACCTCCGTGCTGCCATGTTGTTGAGGTTTAGGTTCAATCCACCAGACCTACAACAGGTGCACTCTGTTAACCCCTCTCCCTCCGCCCCCAAATAGAGGAAGAGAAAGAGGATAAGGCAGAGTGACTTATGGCCCCCTCCCCTCCCAAATGGGAGAGGAAGAGAATGAAAGAGGATTCCAGATTAGAAAACTAAAACAGCTTTAATGAAAATAACAATAATAAAATGGAATATATACAAATATGTACAAAACCAGTATCGAACCCAACCTCCCCCTGATGGCAATTATGTCACCCTCACCACTGAGGCTGTGGAGCAGGCACTGGCAAAGTCCCAGACTGGGCTTAGCAGCAGATAAGAAGCAGGTTCAGGAACATACAAATCAGGATCAAAGGCAGGGCTGAGAAGAAAGAAGGGAAGGGTCCAAGAAAGCAGAGGACCCCAAGGGAAGTGAAGGCCAGCTGAAGGGTCCCAAAGGCAGACAGTAAGGGTCAAGACCCTCATGATCCTTCAGCTTTATACTGAATGTGATGTATATGGGATGGAATCCCTCGTTGGGCAGTTTAGGGCCATCTGTCCTGGCCGCTCCTCCCCACAGGTGCGGCCTTTCACTTTCTGCACCACCTGAATGTGGTACACAAGAGTTAGCAGTGACCTTGGGCTGCATACCAGTCCTTGGTAGTAACTTTAAACATCAAGTGTTCTGCAGACGCTGTCTGCAGAAACAGGCTGTTAATTTCAGAAAGTGCAGTTTGTTAGAAGAGACTCAGATGAAAAGTAAAATCACTGACCAAAATTGGTTTGGTTCTAACTCAAACCAAGACACGTGTATGGCAGGATGGCCAAACTTCCTCATGTTTTTCTCCTCTATGATGTGTGTGGGGCGGTAGTGGTTAGGTGCTCAAATGAGTTTTCTGCCTCCATCAAGACAGTACCATCACTGGGAGAATGCTTTGATTTCCCAGAATGTGGTCGCCTGTTGCGCTATGTGTCATCTCTTCCAGCCACTGCTGGCTTCTGAGCAACTACCAGGCTGCCAAAGCTGACCTATTGACGCAGATGAGAAAAAATAAATTGTACTCTTTGAACTGAAAACTCTTCTGTGACCAGGAACAAGGACTGGCCGATGACAACGACCTCTCTTGCCGGCTGAGAGGGTGGTTAGTGTTTGCAAAGTGCAGCCCCGTGAATCTCTTGACTGCATACATCAAAACACCAACTGAAGCCCCCCACAATGCTGGAGCACAAGGGCAAGAGCGTATTCTTAATAATCACCTTGAAGCCCTGGGTCTAAAAGGTAATTTGTTTATAAAGGGAAGCTGAGTGAGAAATGCAGTCCTTCAGGTGGGAGCTTTCTGGAGAGAAGAGACTGACATCCTGACCCTGGACACTGACAGGAGTTTTACATCAGTGAAGCACTAGAACTGACAAGCCAGGCCCTGATCTCTGCATGTGAGCAGCTCGCTGGGGCTCGGCAGCGCAATGGCCCTTGACTGTGGTTGAGGATGATATGGGGGAGACAGTCAGTCTCTCCCCCAGGCTTTTGCACAGCAAAAGAAAACAGACAAGCGTTGCAAGTTGCAGAATGGAAATTCTAGCTAGATAAAAGGAAAAAAAAGACTATAAGGGTGGGCAAGCACTCTTGTGGCAGCCCAGAGAGGTGGTGGAATATCCACCCCTAGAGATGGTGAAAATTTAACTGGACAGATTCTGCGATGCTGTCATCCTGAGAGAGGACCTGCAACGTTTTGAAACATTTTCCTGTGTAATTCTCTGTCAAATTCTCGGATCGAAACAACCGTCCATAATTTTCTTCTCCTTAGAATACTTAACTTGAAATACAATTAAAAGAAAAAAATCTGTCCCCCAGCCCCTCCTCAGAGCGTGTGACTTCACTGCTGACAAGTAGGGGTTAGCACGTCTGTGATGCGGTTACAGTGCAGCCCCTGCTGCAGTCCAGCCTCTGGCTAGCTGGGCGCTGCTGAGGAAATCCAGCATAACCCCCCCAAAGCTGCCAGTTAGTACAGGCAAGAGCTGATAAGCAAATGTCCCACAGCAGATCGTCGGCAGAGGCTGAAACGGGACCTGCTGCCTGCGCCGTGCCTCGGCAGGACCGCTCCGTGCAGCGGGTTAGGAGCCTGGGAGTCCCACACTGTCCCGCTGCTGCCTCCTCTTTCGTGACCGTGGGCTTGCAGGGTCACGTCGAAGGAGGTGACCACCAGACCAGTCAGCTGGGCTTCATTTCTAAGGGGGGAGCTCCACCGTGTGGGCGCTGCTGAGGATGCAGGAAGGGAGCTGGGTTCAGGAGCACCGGGGTTGCTAGAGTGGGATATTTCTCCTATTTTGCTGCAAGGGAAGAAAAAAGTTTCCCCCTCACTTAGGGGAGCATCTGCTTAACATAAATCATTTGATGGTGGCCAAGGGGATTGCTCAGGGCCTTGTGCATGGCTGGGCGACAGACTGGTTAGAAGTCCAGGGATGTAATTTCTCCCATGTCTCCTTCTGCCCCTATAGCTGCAGGGGAAACGAACAGGCAGTGAATGTCTCCTTCCCTGCCATTAGAAAGAAAGACAAGAGGTAGAACTGGCCTGAGGTTAAAAAACAGACCTGCTGACACTGACAAGGCCCAAACCTGTGGGTCTGATGTGCCTCACTTTGTGCTGCTCCACTGATGTGTGCACATTGTGTGTGTCCTTCAGTATGTCCCTGAAGCATCAGCCTTTGTATGCATGTGCTAACTGACCCTGCCTTTTGTGTTCACTTGCTCCAACATGTCCAGAATCAATTGGTTTGTCTCTGCAAGAGATGGAGAATTAATTTGCATGTGCCCTAAAACCATGTCTGTCTCAATAGTAGAAATCCAGCCCGTTGCCTCCTCTGAAGGGAAAATGTACTGAATCGATGATGAAAATCATTACCTAAAAAAAAAAAAAATGGGTAAAACGGGTAAAAAAATTCTGGGAAACCATTCATTTCCAAGAATAGCTCTGATTAATTGTGGTATCAAAAATTTGAAATGCAGCTTTACCCTGAAAAGTGGACTCACTGCTTACAGGCTGCCAACACAGCTTGGATCAGGAAGGTTGAGTTTGCAAGTACAGACATTTTTTCACCCCAAATAGACAACCCATGAGAAGTCAGCTCAGGCTCTAAGAGTCAAACTCCCTTCTCATCTTTCATCGCATGTAATGTGGAGTCTGCAAGCAGATCACACATTGCATGACCAGTTAGCTTCTTGGCACTCAGATGCATTTCTCTCTGCTGGATCTATGCTGAATCTCATGCTTCTGGCTGCTTTTCTGCTACTGTTGTCAGCCTCAACACAACTAACGCTGAGCATTAGTCTTCCCTCTCAATTGCTGTCCCTCAGTCCATGCTGTCTGTTTTGAGGGTAAGTGTGGGGATTGTATTCCCTGCCCACCACTCCACAACCTGCTTGCCCTGTCCCTGCCCCACTTCTACTGGGTGCTCCAGACCCCTGCAAGGGTCTCTACATCATTCAGGTGGGAGATGGAGGTGGTGTTGGTCCCATTGAGGTCCCCAGTAGGAGACAGTCATGCGCAGGGGTGGTTTATCACACACTGAGTTGGATGTTTGATGTTAGCACTTGCATCCTGGAGCTGCCAACTCAGAGTTAAAGGGATGAGAAACATTGAAAATATGGCTAGAAATTAGCTGACTACTTATTTCCCAAACTATACATCTTATCGCTACTGTATTCTAACTGCTCCCAGAATGAGGTTTACTTTCAGTTCATTCTGACAAGCTGCAGATACCCTTCCCGCAGGGGGAACCAAGCTCTGAGTGCTTGCCCCATAGTTTCAGCAAAACACGGTATCACTGTCCTTTGGAGTTCAGGCTGACAATTTGGATGGTGAAATTTCACATTTTTGGGGTGAAAAGCAGTATTTTTGTTCATTGATTAATTTTTTTCTTACATACTTTTTTTTTTCCCTGGGTGTTTGAATTGTCCTTTCTCTGGATTTCCCTGCATTTAGGACTATCAGAAGCTCGTCCAGATGGAAGAAGCCTGGTGAAATGGACAGTGCTCCATGGCAGATGCATTGTATTTCCACATGCACCAAGCATGTTTCGTTCTCCCTTGACTTTGTCCACACAGATTTCTCCTCCTAGTCAAGGAGACAGGTCTTGGGAGCATCTGTTCCAACCTACCATGAATATACCGCTCAGTGCTGTCCCCCAGAAGGTACAGCACTTACCTATATGAAAGCATCGCATGCAAAAGCGCTATTTGCAACCTGACTTAACAACAGCAACTTAAAGTCTTATAGGTTTTCCAGGACCCTGCAGGTGGAAAGCATGAGCCCTGGCTTGGCTGGTTGTTTTTCATTTATAAGGCAACTTTCACCTTTCCACACCAGAGGCATGACCACAGGCTGTTGCACAGCCCAGGAGGACTGTACCTCTGGCGAGGCGCTATCAAAGCTTGTGGTCCTTGAGTTGAGCCCTTGGGGTGTTAAGCCCCACAGTGGAATAGTGGTGGGGCATATGGGCAACCACATCTCATGAGCAGTGGCAGAGTGGAGAGCGGGAAACAGCAGAGACTTGCCCTCATTATGCATGGGTCTAACATGCCCAGTTACCCCATCCTCTCCTCACCTCTGCAATGTAAAAGACTCTTGTTGAGAGTGGTCGTAATTCACAGCGAACACCCTGCCTGCTCCTTACCCCCTTCACACCCACCACTCTCCATTTTCCTTCCAGAAAAAAATGTGTCTTTGATGAAATGAAATGGCTCAGTCAAAGAACCCCTGAAATGGTTGAGGACCCCTGCACTTGGCCACCCTTGCCCACTTCTCAGCTCTATTTCTGGCTGAGTTTGGAGTTTAAGTAGGCTGACCTTGTGCCCTGACTGCCCCGAGGGTCAGTGATGAAAGCGGATGGAGGCTTCACAGTCAGGTCTCTTGTGTGTGACTCTTTTGTTCCCGGGACAGGGGTGTGCAGTGCCTGGGACAGTGCTTAATTGTTTGGGGGCACTGCTTTACCCGTCATGCTTTTCCCTGGGTGGCCCCAGCCCTTCTTGCTCATGCGTGGGAGGGAGGCAGCTTCCCCACTCAGGGTAGGGAGGAGGAAGCAGAATCTGGGTTGCTTGGCATCATTTCTGGCTGTTTATCAATCTGTGTAATAGATTTTGCAGAGTGCCAGAAAGCCAGAAAAAAAAGAAAGAAAAAGATTAATAACTTCCTGGCATTTTGTGACTCCTATCTGTCACTGGGTGCATCCTCCACTGTCCTGCCTGCAGGCAAGAGACACATCACCTTGCCCGGGCCAGCTCCTGGGTCAATCTGCAGTGATTCATAGGATGCACCCTGCCCTGAGAGCTCCTCCTGCCCTTCTGCAGGTGTTTAATGAGGAAAGCCCAAAGTGTCAGACCTGAGACACTGGGCTTAGCCCAAGTGGAAGTGATGGATTTGCACCAGAGAGCACAGAAGCTTTGCATTGGGGCACATTGACAAATCTGGGTGGTATTGTTGGGGAGCAAGCCCAGGGCTGGACGTATTGAGGCTCCTGGAAATCTTCGCTAGACCTTAGCTGGGCACTCGCACCCGGCACTGCCCTGAGGACATGCAGAGGAGCAGTGGGTTTGCTGTAGGTATGCGTGGGCAGGGGAAGGATGCTGGACAACCTGTGGGTGTGATGATAAAGAGTTGAAGGTTTACAAATGTCCACGATGAAGGTAGGTCAGAAGAGTTCAGCATAAGTGTGTGGGAAGCCTTGTGCCACTCAATACCTCTTTGGCTGTCCCCTCAGCATCTTTTTGCAGCGAGCCCTTCCTGTGCTTTACATCTTCATTACAGCTGGAGGCTGGGGCAGGAGTCTCCACAGCAGGCCCTCCCCTCTGCTGTTTTGGGGAGTGACTGCACAGAGGAAATGGATAAAAGGAGCAGAGGGTCAGGGTTTAATTACCCCATTGTGTGCAGAGAGGAGTGATGGACAGAGATTGTCAGTGGGTCACCGATTAGCTGCTATGGAGCAGACACAGGAGGAGGGAAATGCGATGAGCCCCCGGGACAGACCAGTGTTGAGGAGAGCTATGAGACATGGAGGTGGCAGCTTGTAGTGGGGATAATTTTTCTTTTAGTTGTTCCCACAGTCCTTCGTTTCCCTCTTTGTCCCAGCTCCATCAGGAGCCCAGTGGGATCAAAAGCCTCCTACTGGGTCCTGGCTGCTTCACTGGTTAGGTACAAGGGCTGCTGGGGTGGCAAGTCTCCAGGAGGGATGGAGAAGGTCAGCTGTGCTGAGCACTTGTCTCCCTGTGGGAAATTGGCAAGGAAGGATGGAGGGAAGGAAGGAGGAATGAAAGGGCAGGAGGGAAGGAAAGGAATAAGGCTGAAGGAAGTGGCTTCTGGCAGGTGAGGTTTAATACACACAGTGCTCCTCTATGCAGGTGTGAAGGTCTGAAGAGAGATCAACCCAGCCACAGTGGAAACCTGGCTGCCAGTCTCCAGCTCCACTGCCTCACCACTGCCTTCCTTGAACATAGCTGAATGCCTCAGGTAATAAATCCCTCTCCCCATCACATTCCTGGTATCTGTTGGCTCTGTGGCTGCGAGAGACCAGAATTGTTCTCTTGGCAGATTTGGTGACCTAGTTTTGTGTAAGCAGAATGCAGAAGTAACAAGTTTCAGTAAGTCTTACTCCTTCTGCTCCCAAACCCATAGTTACTTCCCTCTCCTTTCCTTCTCACACTCATATCAATCCCTTGTTCCTCAACCTACCACACTGTCTCTGAGCCCAGCCTCTCTTTCCTACATACTCAACAGCTCAATCAACTCTTATCCCTGACCCTGCCCTCAGTCCTGCCATACAATGTTACAGCTAACCTTCTTCCACCAGTCCTGTTACCTTTGGTCTCAGGACTCATCTTTCTTATTCTTTTCCCTACAATCACTCTACACATCCTCTTTTGGCTTCTGACCTTCAGTTTCTAACTCCATCCTCAGTTGCCCTCCAGGGCCCTGCTTCCTCTGTCCCTTCTCCCTATCACTCCTACCCTTTCCTCTCCCTTTCTTGCCTTTCCTCACTCATCTTTTAACCCTCTTTCCTGTCCCCTTCACCCCTCATCAACCAGGGCTTTTTGCATGAATCGTCTCTGGAATCATGAGATCACTGTTTTTTTTCTGTTTCTTTCAGTGGGAACATCACATTAAGGAGCGTGGATAAGTGACCAGGGGCCATTGGGGTGACTCTGGCACCCCCTATCCCCACCCTCCTTACCCCCCTCTTCTTCTGTATCAAAGGAAGCTTTGTTGTCCAAAAGCAGAAAGAAAAAAGCAGATAAAAAGGCAGAACATGTGATTTCATTGGCTTTATTTAGCCATCCAGCTACCCCTCCTCTCTTTTCTTGATTCATCCAAAATTATCTAAGTAAGAAACCATAATCCATCCTTGGGCTTCTCAGCTGTGAAAGAGATGGTGGTAGATTCTTTTTTTCCAAAGGGACTGCAACAGCTGACCTCTTAGTCTCTGCAGGGTGCAAAGATGACCCTGACTGGGCTCTCTAGGCAGTGTGATGCCTTTGACTACAGTAGTCTCTGTGCAGGACTGTGGGATCTCAACCTGTGAAGGGGAATTGGAACCAGGGAAAAGCAAATCCTTTTCCTTGTTTCACCATTTTAAAATGGGGGTTTCTAAGAAGATCCAGCAATGCATTGTTTCATCAGGGCCATTGCTTAGTGGGGACATTTATGTTTATAGCATTAGACACACAACCTTTGAATTACAGAATCACAGAATGGTAGATTTGGAAGTGACCTCTGGAGATCATCTAGTCCAACCCCCCCTGCCAGAGCAGGGCCACTTAGAGCAGGTTACACGGGAAGGCATCCAGGCTGCTTTTGAATGTCTCCAGAGACGGAGACTCTACCACCTCACTAGGCAGCCCATTCCAATGTTCTGCCACCCTCAAAGTAAAGAAGTTCCTCCTCATGTTTAGATGGAACTTCCTGAGCTCAAGTTTACTTCCATTCCCTCTTATCCTGTCACTGGGCACCACAGAAAAAAGACTGGCCCCATCTTTCTGACATCCACCCTTTAAGTATTTATTAAGTCTGGATGAGATCCCCCTCAGTCTTCTCTTCTCCAGACCAAACAGACCCAAGTCCCTCAGCCTTTCCTCATAAGGGAGATGTTCCTGTCCCCTAATCATCTTAGTAGCCCTTCTCTGCACCCTCTCCAGCAGCTCCCTCTCACTCTTGAACTGAGGAGCCCAGAACTGGACTCAGTACTCCAGATGCAGCTGCACCAGGGCTGAGTAGAGGGGAAGGAGAACTCCCCTCAACCTGCTGGGCACACCCTTCTTGATGTACCCCAGGAGGCCACTGGCCTTCTTGGCCACAAGGGCACATTGCTGGCTAATGGTCATCCTGTTGTCCACCAGGACTCCAAGGTCTCTATCCACAGAGCTGCTTTCCAGCAGGTAAACCCCTAACCTGTATTGGTACATGGGGTTATTCCTCCCCAGGTGCAGCACCCTACACTTGCCCTTGTTGAATTTCATAATGTTTCTCTCCGCCCAACTCTCCAGCCTGTCCAGATCATGCTGAATGGCAGCACAGCCTTCTGGTGTGTCAGCCACCCCTTCCAGTTTTGTGTCATCAGCAAACTTGCTGAGGATGCTCTCTATCCCTTCATCCAGGTCATAACAAGTCTCTGGATCTGCCAGAGATTTTCTTTTTTTGACAAGGGTAAAATTCTTCATCTCAGGATGCTTCGGTTGTCCTTTGTGGTGGAGATGATCAGTGTTTATCTGCTAACTGACTACAGCCCTGGTGTGTATCCTGTATGATAGAGCTACTTTAGGAGCAGTGGGGCACAGCTGGAATTGCAGTAGGGATCTCTGTGTCTGTGCTGAGATTAATTTAGGTGCTATCAAGCCAGGAGGCAGGGAGAGGACTATTATATATTCCTTATTTGTTACATATTAGAGGCGTTTGATGCTTCACAATGAAAGCTGCTCTGCACGCAGTTCTGAAACAGATATGGTTAACTTACCACAAATCTTTATTGTGGGCACAGTCATAAGAATATACGGAGTTGGACAGTGCACCATTCCCATGATGTTTTAACCAGCTTGGTTAAAATCCACCAGACAAGAAGTCTTTCTAAGGTGGGAATATAATGGCCCTTTTATCTGTATAGTCCATTCCCCTTTGCTACAGGAATAAAAATTCTCCAGATAATGCCTTACATCCATAGCTTTGTATGTGTGTGTGCAGGAAGTCACTATGGTTAAAATGTAATGATTTTTTCAGGGACCTTTTAAAATAGTAAAGGCACTGAATGGGAGAAGAGGGCAGAAAGCTTGGCAGATGGAGCTGCCTAAAGTGTTCACCTGAAGCAGGACATGGATTGAGATGGACTCAGGACAAAGTGTAGTCAGAGGAGTGAAGAGGATCCGTAGAGAAGAAGATGAGCAGAAAGGCAGAAACAACAAGATTTGCTTCAGGTGAGACTGAAGAATTTGATTTTCTTGCTGAAGACAGTATCAGTGAAGTATAAACCCAAATGCTCTAAAAGGTAGGGAATTTGGCTAGGGAATTGTTTCTCTTGCAGAAATGACTTCCACAATGACTTGTGGAAGTTGCAGTGACTTTAGTGTTATGTGAACTTTTACATGTCTATGTATGTACATGTAAAGTGGCTCAGTGAAGCAGTATGTGCCAGGGGACTAGAGAATGGTGTCTGTGGGAAGGCCTAAGGTATGATTTCAATGGACTGTGGGAAGACATGATGTCCATGAGGATTTGCTACAGTTTTTCTGTGGCAGGAGATCACACACAGATTTGCAGCAGTGGTGCGGAGAAGCTATATGGCATTACAACTCATCCAAAAAAGAGCATCAGCTCCAGCTTACAAACAGCTTAATCAGTAAATGTGGAGGCAAGAATATGACTTTTTTGTGCCTCCTATGTGGTTTCTAATAAATGCAGAGTTCCTATAAAAATCTAGACCTATTGAAGCTGCCACTGGACTCCTGCCAGTTCTGGGTCCCTCTCATTTGATTTTCCTGAAACAGGCACCATGACTCCATTTGCAAGACATTTCCATTAGCATGTTGGGCTGATTCAACTTATATCCTGCCCTGTTGTGTCTGACTCATTTTTCCCCATCTCTAGGAGAAGCCTGAGGGAAGGCAGAGAGCCCTTCACATAGATGCTCAAGGTCTCTATCAGATAATAGCTGAAGAAATATTTGCCATGACCGTGCTATGGTCATTTTTTGCCATTCCTTAGTCACTTGGCAGCCAATGGAGGGAAGAGGCAGAGCAGGGTGGGGGAGAGTAAATGAGACAGAGGGGCAAGAACAAAAGATTCTTTTGTGGCACAGAGAGAGAGAAAAGGGAAAGCATCACCAAATGCCCAGAAGCCATGTTTGTAACAAGAGACCTATTCTCTCAGCTACTTGGAAAACAACTTGGAGTAAAAGGCCCTGGTTGAATTAACCCTTCATGGAGGCAACTTATTGAGCATGCAGGAAAGAGGCATAGCCATGGGAGGCATAATTTCTGTGGCGAGGTAGCGGCGTCGGCTCTCAGGCAATTGAAAGCAAGGATTGGTTTTCTGGGAACAGGAGGTAGGGATGACGTTGGGTGGTTTGACCATACTAGAGTTTTAAAATGTCAGATGTCCTTTATAGGAGCTTTGGTTTAGGCAAAGATCACTGGAGGGTTTTTTGCAGCATATGAGGTGATGACTCTTCAGTTGGCATTTTTTCTAGGAACACTGGCACCAAAGACTGCAGAGAGAGAAAGGAAAGGAAAACATCATCCCTAAAATATATTATTTACTGCAGAATAATCTTGTTCCATCACAGCCTCTGTGACTTCAGTTCCTATTGCTGGCCTTGAAAAACTCTGTTCTCACACATTGCATCTTTCTTGCTCATGACTTAGACCTCCCTTTGGCTGAGAAGAACAATTTTACTCGAGTTAGGGGTTCTCTATACAAATCAATAGAAGGTAGGCCAAATCCCTCATCCCCAAAGAAACAAACAGCTTTATTTCATTGTGAACACTCTCTCTTAGCGTCCTCCCTGCCCTTTCTAAGGAGGCTTCATCTTTTATTGAGTGGCTTTTTGGGTGAAAGGGGACTTCTGTGATGGTGGTACAAGAAAAAGTTCTGCCCAAGGAGAGAAGATCTGCACCTATTTGAATATCAAATATGGGATATCAGCATAGGCCAGGTCAGTTTGTATCTGAGCTTGCTTCTGGGAGTTGTGCAAATTAAAAGAAGTGAGACAGGCAGATCTGAAATAAAAGATTTTTCATGACAGTACAGAAGGAACAGCACCCTGCCTCTGGAGCCTCTTCACAGAGTGCCAGGCAAACAGAAGCAAAGAGTAGTTTGGAAATTGAAAGGTGGTCCTTCTCACTGCTTCCCCACCTCATCAGGACAGGAGCAGTATGCACCCATCATGGGTCACCCATCCCCCTTGGTTCAACGGCACAGATGGGGGGGATGCAGTGGGTGGCCATGGAGCCTGCAGTCAGGTGGGCTGCCGAGCACATGTGAGATGCACACAACATTACGACTGTGCTTTCGTAAATAAGCGATCACATGGGACTCGTGCGCATGTATTAGAGCAGCACTTTAAAAACAACCAGGAAAATCATGTGGCATCAGAAGTCTGCAGGCTCACGGCCCTCCCCCACTCCCTGACCTTCTTCCTCCCCTTTCTATTGCTCTCTCTGTCTTACCGAGATGGTAAGCACAAAGGCTGGAGCTGAATTTTGCTCCTGCTAACCTCATCCTGGGTTTTGGGGTGTTTGTGTTGGCATTTGGTCTTGGTGTCCAACCTACTTGTGCCACTCAGACCACCTGTGCAGACATCCCCTGAAGCTGTGCCAGGGAAATTTTCATGTTTGGTCTCCTAGAGGGATTGAAGGGCATTTACCCAGAGGGGATGCTAAGTATAATTAAACCCTTGCTTAATGGGATTTTCACTATTGCAGCTCTGAGTTTGGCAGAAATTGACCTCTTCTTGGCACTGTGGTTTAATAGCTGTCTTGCACTTACTGGAGTCACTTGTAAGGTCAGAAGAGTGAGTTCTGGAGTTTGAAATACAGTTTGGAAACTAAGAAATTTAAGTTCTCCACTACTCCCTCATACAACTCATTCACAGTAGCACAGCAAGGCAGGAGCCTCAGAGCATTAAGACCTCAGCTGAGCTAAGAGCAGGTGGTGTTCTGTGTAGAACAAGTGCCACTATATGATCAATAAATGCACGTCTTTGAGCCTTGGCTCCACTAATGGCCTCCTATTGTAACTAAGTTCTTATGTGCATATGCTACCAAACTTCTTGAGTGCAAAGAGCTCAAAGTGTCAGGAAGGAACAGCAGGATTTAGTGGGCAGTGCCAGGTGAGACTCAACCTGTCCCACTGTCACCACTTGGGTGATGTTGCCAGTTATACTTTCTTCTACTGAACGTCCCTCAAGCTATCATTCCTTCCAAGCTGGCCTTTCCTAGCCTAGAAACTCAGGATCTTAGTCTCCAGTCCATAAGACCTTCACCTTTTCCTGCATTACTTGTTCTCCTAAATGCATTTCTGCTCGCTGCAGTCCTCTGCTCTGTTCTGCTCTGCTCTGCTCTGCTCTCCTCTCCTCTCCTCTTTTTCTATCTGTTCTTGAAACAGAAGAATTTTAAAGCTAAGTCCCTATTGATTTTGGCAAGAGATCCATCTGGATTTGAATCAAGAGGACCTGCTGGTTAAGCAATATGGTGCAAGGTGTAGGAGAGAACTGAAGAATGAGAGTGTCTGTAGCAGTATGATGTGCAGGGTGTTTCAGGGGGACCAATGCTCTTAACCTGTTTGAGTGCCACCAGCTCTTGAAGCCATGGTGACCTCTGTAAGATCCAGACATTTTTACCTGAAAACACATTTCAGGTGTCTCAGAACTGAGCTTCTGTTGCCTTGCAGCCGGCACATGCTGGCTCACCCCCTTACTGGGTTAGACTTTGAGTGCAACTGTAGAGGCTAGACTATACTAGTCCCTAAATGGAGCGTGGATTGAATTTGGTCAGAACAGCCTGGGTCTGGGTAGCTTGGCCTGAGTTACAGTGGCTTTGATCTGACTGAGCTATGCGTACATGGACTGAGTGCAATCTGAATGCAGGCTTGAGATGACAGCTTTGTGATAGGCATTTCTGGGTAGACTAGACCTGGTGACTGGCTTAGCTGCCTTAGACTGAGTGGAACTGAAAATGGGACTGGTTTGAACTGAGTTAATATTTACGGTGAGTGGTAGTGGGCTGATGGGAAGAGTTTGCCCGGATACAGTGCAGCTGAAATGGGGTGAGTGATTTCACTGTGACTGGTTTAAAAACTGGTTTAAAAACCTCATTTCAATTATACCAAAAACTGTTGCCCCATCTGGGAAGCCATTTGCTGGACCAACTTTCCACGGGTAGGAAAAAGATTATTCAGCAAGTGCTGAAAAGAAATCCCCAAAAGATTGACAAAAATATTTATTTCCTCAGTGTCCAGCTGCTCCAGGCCATCTCCTTCTCCCCCAGCTAGTGAATGGTTCATGCCAGAACACCTGTATCTTCTTCCTGATCTGGTCCACCAGGTCAATTTTGTTCATCACTCAACTTCCTAGCCTTAAAAGGAAAATCCTCCTGTCTGAGAAATTCCCCCACCAGGGATGGCTACCAGTGTCTGAAGTGAGGCAATAGCAGCTGAAAACCTCGCACATGGCTTCTTTTTTAATGACTAGGTTTCCTTGATAGTGCAAAATTTCATGCAGTCTGGTATGGTGTGTGTAATGCATTGTTGTGGTGTTACTTATCAAGGTGATAAAATAAATACTTGACTTGGACACAGGATCAAGTCACAAATAAAGGAAAATTGAGATTGTTCCCAAATAAATGATGTCTCAACATAGAAGACATCATCCATGTACCTGGATGATCTAGCAAGTCAGTCTGGCTGACAGTGTTGCCAAATCCCTTCCCTCCCTACTCATTCTGGATTTGCTTTTAAAAAGTGTAAAGAAATGTGTAGGGACGGGTAGGAGATGGTGTGGTCCTGGGGAGAAGCAGAGCCTCATCTCCTTACACAGCTAGCAGAGAGTGGAGCAGGAGAGCGGAGGGTAGCACAGCGCTGTACAGCTGCAGGGCTGCTCACAACAGGGCAGAGCTTCCAGAGAATGTGCTCTTTGTTCCCTGCCTTTAAAGGGTAAGAGAAACACTTATGCATGGCAAATTAGCCCAAAAATGTATTTCTCTAAAACACCCGATTGTCTGGCCAGCTCTGCAGCTGCAGGGAAGTTCCAGGGAGAGAAGGGGGAGGCGGCGGGAAGGAGAAGGAGGGAGGCAGGGAAGGAGGATTTTGATGGCTGGGATGGGGGAAGGCAAGATATTTTTGCGAATGAAGGAGAAATTCTTATGCCTCGATTCATACAGAGCTGACCAGTGAGCAAGAGGACCCCTGACAGAGGGGCCACGTTGGTGGCCAGGGGACCATGGAGGCTGTGAGGTCTTCTTGGGGGTAGGGAGAAGAGGGGACAGGAGACAGCTGTGCTCTGGACAGCGTGGGAGCAGGCACTGGTGCAGCCAGCGGTGCCGGGGAGTCCTGCCGCCCAGCAGGTTCAGCTGTGCCATCTGGGCCGGGATGCTCTGTGAGCAGTGCCATGCTCCTCTAGTCACCGTATCGCACATTCCCAGGGGTGATGGGCTGTGGCTCCTCTCCCAGTTTGAAGCAAAATATGCAAGGTGCGGCTCTCTGTGGAGGTGCAGGGCCTGTGCTGTTCCCAAGAGGTGGCATTTGGATTTAAAATGTCCCAGAGGAACCTCTTGATTAGGAACTTATTATAAATGTCTAGCCTGATGCTGGACATTTGAAAGCATTTGAAAACTCCCCGACCATTGGTGGCAAAGTGATTTCTTGAACTTCCCTGGGGTTCAGAAAGCAAAACCTCATGGTAAGATTCTCGACATCTGCTCAGACTGTGAAGTTCAAGGTGAGTACCACAGTCCTGTTCCTGGTCTAAGAGATGCCACTGAAAGCAGAGTCAGGCCCATCCTGAGCACCGCTGAGACCTCAGTGTCCAAGGAGCATCTCCTACACTGTCTGGGATTACATGTCCTCTTCATATACATTATGATAATTTATTTTCTCTTCCATTAGCTGCTGACGTGGAAGAAGAGGTGCTTCCTGCTGCAAACTACAGTGCTTTGAAGGCATATCCTTGAGGCAACCTGACTGGTCCTCATTACTACCCACTGAATGCTCTTGGTGACATCTACGGTGTGATCCAGATGCTGCTCTCAGGAGAAGCAGCTCAGGCTAGACTTTGCCTTTGAGGTCACTCAGAGGTGCATTTGTCTGCAATTAATCCAGGTCCCAGTGCTCTGTCCTTTTTGTGACATGACATGACCTACTCTGGGCAAGCAAGAGCATCTCCTTCAAAGCCACCAGTGCCACCTGCTGTGAGGGCTGATGAGATTGGTAAGTAGCCTTAGGTTAGACAAAGCTTAGACTGCTCATGAGAAAAAAGAGATATATGAGACTCTCAGAAGGGCATTTGGCTTTGACACATTCCTGTGACTGTCCAGCTCAAGGTGTAGGGTTGATGTTGCCATTGGTTCAAGTTGGCACAGGCAAACTGTGCTCTGTTTCCAGGTTGATGCTAAAATCATTGCGTGACCAGATTTTTCCAAGGAAAACCGTCTAACTCTTTGGGTTAGTCCTATGAAGTCCCCTCGAACTGGAATGGAGGGAGGGAAGGACAGGTCGACCTGGATATTTTATCTGACCGATAGAATCAGTAGCGATACCAACTGCGGGTGTGAATTATTCACTCTTTCCTTTCAGAGGTTACATGAAGATGCTTTGAATGACGCAGGGTATGGAGGTACCTGCTGGATATGGAGCAGTATCTGACTGAAGGAAGCCAGAATTAGGCTGGAGAATTTCCTGTGGTAGAGAAGCTGGACAGACTTGTGTTGGAGAAGGAGTGTGCTGGACAGAGGTGGAGGTGGGGAGCTGAGCTATTCTTGCAATGAGGGGCTGGGAAGCTGTTGATGACTGTCATCCTTAGTTCACCTCTATGTGGCTACTGGGATGGTTCACTCTCTCATTTTATGTATACATGGGAGAGGAATGTACAAAAAATGTTATCTTTAATCAAGTCAGCAATATTTCTCCACTTTGACACACTGCATTTTCCACTCAGATGAAAAGAGGTCCCTCTGTGTGCATTGCTGTGCATCCCTGTGGTAAGGGAGAGTCCATCCCATTCCCTCTCCTCCACTTCTCCAACAGCTTCAGACCTTCACAGCCCTGCCCCCCAGCTCCTCATATGTCCCCTTAGAAACACCCTGAGCAGCAGCCCCACAAACATGTGTGACCACATTACATGAGTTCAAGCCTCTAGTTTTTAAGGCCACAAAGCTACTTCTGTGACAACACTGGGCTTCATGCCTGATCTCCAGGGAGTAAGTGGCATGAATTGATGGCAGGCCTACCATGAGTCCTGAGGTGACTTGTGGCAAGGTGGGACTTGGGGAAACCAAGAATCCAGTCATGCTCTAGCACTTTGTAGAGACCCAGAGACCTCCCAGGGATGGCAAAGATATGACATAATCTGGGGATGGGAACGACTGGTGCTGGAGAAGCATTTATTGGTAAATAATTTGCCAAGAAGTGGGACTTCAAGGGACTGAAACCACTTGCAGATCCAGATCTAGTTCAACAAGCACTTTTGGCTGGAAAGCGAGTGTGGGTGGGGATTTTTAAAATCTCAAAACATTTCATTTCAGGACAATCTTCCTGAATTATTCTGTTTTCTAAATGCCAAAATGTTGTGAATGGTTGTTTTCAAAGGGAATTTCTGACATTTCATGTCAAACTGGCATTTTGCATTTAAAACTTGACCCAGGTTGAAAGATGAGAGGTCAGACACAAGAGCCTAATAACCACTAAATAAAACCTGCTATTTCAAGTTCAGCAGAATGTTTCAATCTCTAAGTTATGCCATTAAAAAAAAATTACAGCAGAGCTCCTGTGTGTGTGAAGATCAACGTGCCCATATGTGACACCTCTGAGATAATAGAGACACTGGAGCAGAAACAGCCAGTGTGGTTGGGCTAAAACCAGCCAAGCTATGGCCTGAGATGAACTAGAAAATGCCCTTGAGCATCCCGGACAGAATTTTACTCTTATCCTAATAAATGTCACGGTGATCTCAGTAAGGCCGTTTATGGTGGGACGTGCACCTCTTAGGGATGCTTGCCTCTGTTCAGCTCCATGGGTAGCAATGGGCAGAGCAATGATGAGCAAAGCCCCTGTGGCTGTGGCAGTTTTAACTGTGCTGTCACCTCACTTTGGGCAAAGTGGTGACCAAAGTGCCACTGTCTGCCAGCACTGTCCTGCTGATTCCTTTGAAGAGCAGCAGAGCTCTCCATGAGCATGTATCCATAGGCAGCTTCAGGGGAAAAAATTCAAGCGTAAGCAAAGTCTGGGTGCAAGAAAATCTCTGCTAATTTGGGAAGGGGCCTTAGTGCTTCTCATAATGGGTGGGTAGGTTGGGGGATGATGACCAAGTGGGTTGAAGGACACTGACAGTGCTTTGAGAAGATGCTATGCCCCGCAACTGCCTCTTCTGTACAAAGGCAGGTCCAGACTCAAGGGACACGATGAATAGCCTTCCTCCCCCTTCCCCGTCAGCCCCAGCCCCTCGGTCCCACTGCCCCATCCTCTCCACCATGCGCACGTCGTCCCTGCTGGCCACGAATAGAGTTGGCACGGGTAGGCCCAGCCTGAGCCACAGGGGCTCATGACTCCCGACCTGAATAAGCAGCATAAAGGCACAGAGCAGCCCCGTCGCGGCTCTGTCCCGA
>VZZY01001580.1:27279-53868 GCA_013400335.1 Eurystomus gularis
CAACACTCTTTCCACCCGCCCAGGGCTGGAGCCAGCGCCAAACAACCTCTGCTAATAAACAAGAGGAACCAGATAAACCAGGAACACAATAGAGGGATTTGTTGCACTTTAGTGATGGTGGGAACAATGTCAACTCCATGGCGCAGCTGCATGGACCCCCTCCCATCCTCTCCCCCCCACTGCCTTGTGCCCCTCGCGCACTTGCAGCCCAACACTGTGATTTATGAAAGGCCAAAGGTCACTGTGCATTAAAGAGCTCCTTTCTTGCATCATTTATTAACCCATCTATGACAAGGCGTGCTCATTGTGGTGGTGGTACAGGGAGCAGGGAGCGGGCAGAGGAGTCCATCCTGGTGGCATCACATATCTCTCAAAGGATGCTGAGGTGCAGAGCTAGTGCTTAAGCCTGGTTTTGCACAGACTTGGTGTGTGTGGGGAGGAGGGGAAGCTTTGGTGAGATGCGTTTTGGCCAGCAAAAGCAACTCGTGCACTCCAGCACGGCTCCATTCACATTTCATGCACGTCACTGTTGGCATGACCTGCACTTGCTGCCAGGCTGGTGAGCTCAGATCATGGTTCATGCTGCAGCCGTGCACACACCTGGGCCTGACCCTAAGGGTTGTCTTGGAGGCTCCATAGTCCAGATGGTAGAGCTGACCATGTTGCATCACCAGAGTCTTGTGTCACCTTGTGCTACCAGGCATGGTCATGTGGGCCTCCTGTGATATAGCTGGACACAGAGGTGGCAGGGGGCCATGGAACAGAATGGACCACTCCAAGTTCTCCTTCTCAGGCTAGCAGAGATGTGGCCAAAATCTCTCCTTGTCTCACCAGAGCTGATGGACATTACAGGCAACTACAGTGTCACCATGCAGCACTTATAAGCTGTCCTGTCTGACTGTGAAGCAATGCCGTGAAATGCTAGCATGACACCTCACTGGCCTGATCTATCTCTCCTGAAACCGTGGTGACCAAGTCGGTTTGGGCAAGACGATGCAGTGGCAAAGGGTTCAGCACTGACCTTTGTGGTCCCTTGAGCTACTGCCCCATGTCCCTGGCTGTGCTTGAGTCCTCCCTGGAGACCATCTCCATGAGCAAGCTTGCTTGGGAGGACAAACCCCACGGCCATCACAGGCTGGGGGTGATGGGGAAGCCCTGGAGAGAGAGGTGTCTGCTGGAGTTCACGGCCACTGTGAGGGCAGTGGGGTTGTGCTGGCGCCTGGTTGCCTGGCCCATCCCTCCCAGCTCAGTGGAGGGGAAGCTGCATTGTTGGTGAGTTGGGACATCTTCCCCCTGGGACAAAGCAATGGGTAACAAGGGGCAAGAATAGGAGGTGGTGGAAGCCCTCTGAGTACGGGTGTCAGGGTGAGCCTCTGCACGGGGCAGAGGGGACATGGAGGCTATGGTGAAGGGGAAGATGGTCTCTCTGCCCAAATGCCGGCTGGTAACACTGGTTACCAGCTGAACTGCTCCTGCCCTGGCTTTGGTGCCTCAGCCTCAGGCCGTGCTCCCTCGCTCGCTCTCCCTCACATTCCTCTGGGAGCTGATCAGGGCTTGAATGACACCCCAGATGACTCTTTGCTATTAATTCCTGTGAACAGAAAGGGCTCCTTGTTCTCCCAGTCCTACTCTCTGGAGGAATTACAGGGGCCAAGGCAGCAGGCTGAAGCCTTCCTGACTTAACCCTTCCTCCGACTCCCCAGGAGCCTTCCTGCAACCAGAGGACCTGCAGAGGTGAAGATCACCCCAGAGCCACCTTGGCCACTGCTGAACGAGTCCACCAGGGTGACCCACCACTGCTACAACCACAGTACTAAAACCAGTCCTGTTGAGAGAGTGCCCTTTTTTGGTTATTCTGTCCAGTCTTGTACAGTTCTCTTCCTCTCCCCTCCAGGCATCTCTCCTCTGTTGTGCAGACTGAGAGCACTCAGCTCCCTCCATTACATCACACTGGATATGCCAGACTCCATCCAAGAAAATGTAAAAAGGGTCTCTCTTCTCAGCCAGCTTCCCACCCCACCACTGCTTGCTTTTTGGGGTTCACTTTTTAGAAGTACCTCAGGCCTCTCCGGCGGGAGATGAGGGGGTTAACAGCCAGGGAGGCTCTGTGCCACCCATCAAAGCAGGTAGCAGACAGACATGCTTGCCCTGTTTCTCTTTGATCTTCCTGGACCAGAGTAATGTAGGAAAATTGTTTAGCCATCACAAGTCCTCACCATGCTCATGAAACATTAGGCTGGCCAAGATGATGGGCCAGGAGCTACCTGGGATCTTTGCAATGCTCAGAGGTGATTCTCCGTTCTTCTCTCCACGAGGTTTTTCCTACATCTCCTCTCTGAAGCAGCTGGCATCATAAACCACTGCTTTAGAGCAAAAAATGCCACTGAGCAAAGTCTCCTGATAAGCTACATCAAGTCACGCACACCAGCAGCAGCAGTGGCATGGTTTCCTGCACCTGCAGCAGCCCTCATTCTGCCTTGGAGAGGGAACGGGCTTTCTGCTGCTCCAGAGCCAGGTGGGACTCCCAGACTCAGTACCCAAAGAGCTTTCTGAGACCTCTTGTCCTGTCCTGGGGTGATGGAAGCACAGGGCCATGAGCCGATCAGCATCACTCAAGCTGTGTCGCCCATGGGGAATGATAACCCTGGAGGAGGGCAACCATTGTGACATTTCTTTGGCTACCCCATGTAGGACACTGTGTTGACAAGCAACCTGGTCAGGCAGTAAACAACTCCAGGCATTGCTTGCCTTTTTTTTCCTCTGATACTGCATAACAAAAATACTGCACACTCCATGCAACTAACAGTCCTGTAGCCACATGGATGTGGTGTGTGGCTGCCAAAGACCAGGCTGGGCTGCAGGCAGCTCTTTGCTTTTCCTAAGTGACCCACACCACTGCTTTTTCTCCTCAGGCTGCCTCATGGGCAGCCAGTTCATTGGTGTCCATGATTGGAAGCAAAGAGTCACCTAGGAAGGTCTAGGACCAATATTCAGAGCTTCAGCCTAAGACAGTGAGGAGTGATGAAGACCAGAGCCCAGCAGTGGTTCCTGTGCCCAGCTCCCTGTTGGAAAGATGCCTGCAGCCCAAGGGCTCTCTGGAGATCATGGCCGCCATAGAATCATGGGGGGTGACACAAACATGGGCTTTGGGGACCCTCTGCTTTGCCTTTTCATGGAAAGGTCTTGAAAATGACCCACATACTGAGAGCCTGGGAGGGTGCTTGTGACATCCGATCGGGGAGGAATTCAGAGAGAAGGGCATGAGGAAGTGGTGGAGACAGGGCTGGGCTTGGGTGCTCTGGCAAAGGGTACAGCCTGGTCTTGATTTCTCCCAGGCTGCTGTCAATCATGTCCCATGATGTCTCACGAGTGAGACCAGCTGCAGACCCATAGATTTTCCAAGCATTACGGTGGCCTCTCCCTTTGCTCCTCCCCACTTTTCCTTAGAGCATCACACTCAGACAATCTTAAAATAAAAAGAGTAACCGTTCCCAATTCTTTCATTACTTCCTTTGTGGATGGTTCAGATGGTCACCTGGCGATTACATCACTAGCCTCCACTTCCCCCCAGGACTGAGTAACCAGCTTCCCAGCTATTTTATGGTCACAGTGATGAGGTATGATAGGGCCCTGTGGTATCTCCACACCAAAGGGGACATGCAGTCCTCACTGAGGCTAGTATATCCAACAATATAGTATTTCTGGCTGGGGCAGCAGGACTTTTGGCATCAGTCAACTCTTCCTGCCATCCACAACCTCCCCATGACTACCTGGGTTGCCTGATCCTCTCCCTTTCTCTTTCTTCCTCCTGGGCTACCATGGGACAGGGCAAACCCATTCAGATCTCCCTGCACCACAGCTTGAGTGAGGACATATCCTCCCTTTCCAGGAGGAAGGCTGCCCTCCTCCTCTTCCTCACTGAGCCTTCCCTACCAGCCATCGCTGGAACAGCAAGCCTCATGCCTGCAAAGATGCAAATCCCACGTGGGAGCCAGGGAGGGTCAAGGGCTTGGCTTTGGTGTTGGAAACCCAGATCCTCTCCCCAGCAGAGAAAGAAGGGGATACCCCTGCATCCCCCTTCCCAGCACAATGTTGGGATGGCCACCCCCTGTACTTCCCACAGCATCATGGGGGGATATGGCCAGTGCAAATCCACACCAGCCTGCCCAGCGTGGACAAGAAGGCAGCAGGGGCAAGACCCCCTCCCACCCCTAAATCCCAAACCTTGCCTCCCGCCACCCCTCCTGCCCTTCACTGCCCACCTCTGCAGGAAGGGGACTTCGCAGAGAGGCAGTGGTGCCCGCTCACCCATCCCAGCAGCTGTCCCCATCCCGGCCACCGCCGCCGCCTCTGCTCCTCCTAGGCCGGGTCTCCTCTCCTCGCCTTTGGGGCTGGAGCAAGCTGGACGCTCTTAAAAAGCTTTTTATGTGCTCGTGCGTGTGTGTGTGAGTGTGTGTTAATCACATGATTGTCGTTCACCTGTATCCCGAACAAAGACAGCGCACTGTTTAAGGCCCAAACAAGAAAGCCGGCAAGGGAAGGAGGGGGAGTGCTGGGAAAACTGAAGGGGCTGTTGAGAGAGCGGGTGCACGCGGGAGAAAATCCTTATCAAACTCCCAATTCATGGGTCTCCCTTTCCCTCAGCACACTGCGGGTATTGTTTGGCTGGGGGGTGTGTGTGTATTTTTTTGAATGTCTGTGTCGTCCCCCCCTCACTCCCCAGCTCTGACGCTGTTTTACTGTATGGAAAGATTTCGTGGGGAACCCCTCCCATTTTCCCAGGCAGTCCTGGGACAATACCAGTGCTGTGCCCCTGAGCTGGGCAGGGGACAAAAGCTGGCCCTGGCTTTCGTGCTTGGGATCCTGCTGCTCCTCTGCTGCAGACAAGCTCTCCCCTCTTACTCCTCCCTTGCCATGGGTGCAGGGGATGGGTGTCATTTAGCAAAATCCCTCCCCAGCAACCTCAGTGGCCCCATCTTGGTGATGGAGGTGTCCCCCCAACGTAGTGCCCTTGTTGAAACCCAGCTGAGCAGGTGCCATTGCCTGCCCCTGCGACAATGCACCTTGCTCACCAAGCACCCAGTCTGGGACAGGATGCCTTTCCCATCGCCCTTGGGAGCAGTGAGGAGGCAGGGGCACCTAGTGTGGCGGGGCATCTCCACTTCCACCCATTTCTCTCCTGACATGGCTTAATGGTGGAGAAGTGGCATCCTTCCACCTTTGCATATTGGGAACAGAGGCCCAAAGAAAGCATTTCACTGATGTGTCATAGGAAACTTATGGCTTAGCAAGGTCTCTGGCTCATTAATCACCTTCACTGATAGATCCTTCATCCACAAAAGACTGACCCTTTTTATGGACCTAGAGCACCTCATCCATAGAAGAGTTGGAAACCTGCTATATGAGCATTTCCGCAGGGACCAGTCATTAGGAAGACTTGTACGTAGAAAGACCACTTCTGCAATCTTAGCTGCTGTGGCCAGCAGCAGCTCTTAGAGGGCTATTGTCTCTACAAAGGGCTCCCAGGGGACACTGGAGGAAGAGACAGGACACCCCAGTGATTCCTGAAACAGAAATAGATTCTTTTCCTGCCTCTCTGCCTGTCTTTTCACCTCAACCAAAGAGAAAGCATCACGCCTCTTCCTGCTGCAGTAGAGGTATGTTTTCCACACTCTCCTGCATCTATCTCTTCATAGCACAAGAGAAGTGATGACACATGGACAGAAGAGCTTTGGAAAAGGGTGTATAAGCAGTGAGTGCTGTGAGAGGGGGCTGGAAAGAGGGGAAAGGTGCCACAGGGAAAGAGAGTTCAGAAACAGGAGGCATGACCAAAAGGAGACAAAAAGCAAGGATAAAGGCAGAATGAGGGGAAAAACCCTTCCCTGCCATTTGAGGAGACACTGAGACTGCAGACTGCAGAGACTGTGTGGCCAGTACATGCTTCTTGGAGGATGTTCCTGTCTGCAGGTGAGACTACCACAGCTCTTCCAACAAGGCATGCATGGGACCCAGCTCCTGCCTGGCAGGTGGCAGCAGCCCCTGATGGGGATGGTGAGCAGTGGGACAAACACTGGTCCAGAGCCCTGTGGGTTACTGAAATCCCTTCTGGGTTTGATCTCTTTTTTGGCCTAGTTGGCAGTGGTGGCCAGACAACCTTCTGCCAACCCAGACCTTATGGGCAGGTAGGAGAATGTGAGCCCCACCACTTTTCTTGCAAGAGTCAAGCACCGTCTTGTATTCTCTGCGGAGCTTGCCAAGAGGCCGCTACATTTGGGGTATGACCTGAGTAGGCTGTGAAGATCCTGCCAGTGCCCTGTGGGGCTCCTTTGTCTCCTGACTGGGGACTGTTGCCATCAAAACCACTAGGAGGACCTTTGGTCTCTCTCTCCCTACAACCTGGTGCCCAGCAGCCTGTATCCTCGCTCTGGAAGGAAACAAGAAATCTCTTCCCCCACTGCCTCTTTCCCACAGGGTCCACAAGAACCAACCACCTGAGGAGGCAGCAAGTAAACACCCTTTTCTGGCCATTTTCTGTGGCATGCTCCCTCCTTGCCCCAGGTTGGAGGTTGGCTGCAGCCAGAGGAACAAGCAGGACAGTGTTTCTTGGCAGTGGCTATCTACCTGTGGGACAGGAGATCAACCCTTCTCTCCCTCCAGTTCTCCCACACCTCATGTGCAGGGTCCCCGCAGCTTGAGGATGACCCTTGCTGGCTGGGGGAAAATGCCATGAGCTCTGCAGCATCATTGACTCTGCATCCAGTGGGCCATGGGCAACTTTGTACAAAGTGACCTTGCCCCATTGGTTTTTGCTGGTTATCTGTCCTCCAGACAAAAGGGGAGCTGGCAAACTGCTCCTGTCCATGCTGCAAGGCCCCTTCTCACGACAGCCACAACCAGGGTCTCTCTTGGTGAGAGAACTCATTTCATACTGCAAGACTTGAGGTTAACTAGCCACTTCTTTGGTCAAGGAAGCAGGGCCTCCATGCTGATTTGCTAGACTCTCCATTGGGTTTTCTCAGTATTCAAGAGAATTGTACCCCCATTCCTCTCTTCCTAAGGGAAAAAGCATCATGTGAAGAAGAGTATCTGAGACCATCTTTTTCTGGCTTGGGTAATGCTGAAGAGAAGAAAGGTAGGAGGGGCTCCCTTGAGAGGGTTTTTTTTTGAGGGATGCACCTTTAAGTCCCTCTGACTGCTTGATGCCAAATGGCATGCAGTCGTTCCCCCTCCCAGTTCTGTTCAGTACAGACTTCTCACTGGGCTCTAGTGAGGTATTCCCTGCAGCCACCCTATGGTTTCAGACCTTTACTCCAGAGAGCAGCAGATGTCCAGGGAAACGGCTGTGTGCTGTCAGTCAGGTCTGCAAGGGCAGCAGCCAGCCCCTCAGGTTTTCTCTGAGGGCTTTAGCTCAGGTGCTCAGCATCAACCTTGAGACTGGTTCCCTTATGCTTCATGTGGTACCAGCCAGTGGTTTTGCAGGGTCTTTCTAACACAAGGTTTCTGGAAATCCCTTGAAGTTGGTTCCCTGGGTTACATCCATTCATCTCTTCGTATTTCTTGACTTAGCACTGAAGCATCTTCAGGTTGGCACTCCAGTGAGGAACTGGGACAGGAGCTAGGTTTATCATCAAGAGGGACCTGGGAGGATCATTAGATTTTTCATGGGTGACCTCTCATGGATGCAGGGTTGGTGTTGGTCTATACCAGCACCAGTGACAAAGGAAACTAAATAAGCCAACTAGCAGCGGCATCTTGGAAGGAAAATCAGCTGGAAAAGGAAATATGTGATGGAGAACACCCTAACCCATTGAGTGCTGAGATCTTCTATGTGTCCCAGTGCATGAACAGCAAGAATGAGGGTGAGTGAGAGAGTCCTCATCAGGAGACCTCCCTTTCCTCATGGAAGACCCCACATTTGCCTTCAGGAGCAATTCAGCATGTCGGAAGAAGCAGAGCCTGCTTGTCTTGGCAAGACCCCACAGAGACGAACATGTTGTGACAAGCCCATCCCTAGGGTGTAAAAGTACTAAGAAAGTTCAAACTGGTATCCACTGTCTAGCAGCACGGCATTTTCACTGGACCTAATTCCTCCATCCTTGGGACACCCCTGACCTCCTGTATCCCCTTCCCCACCCCACAGGCTCAGGTCTGAATGAGGATGCCCTTTTGCAGTGCCTTGACCCCAAGGTCCTGGGCCAACTTCTTGCAGTAGAGTAGAGTCCCCGTGAGACTCTGTGATGGGGACCAGGGACTCATTTGGCACATGGGGGGCACCAGACCCCACAGGAGCAACCTTGCCACCAGAGGATGGAGGAAGATCCCAAGCCTGGGGTGCACACCCACTTCCCCAAACCACCCCAATCCCCCCAGGGCTGAATCCTCTAGCACCATCTCTGAGTGGTGGCCATGCCACCGAGAACAGCCCAACACCAGCAGCTATCATGAAGAAGCGGGCACCAGGAAAATCAGGGAATGTGCCAGCAGCTGAGGTGGGGTGGGGGGCTGCCTGCATCCCTTCCCCGCCATCCCCGACCGACTGTATTCTGGCTTTGAGGAGGGCTTGGCTCCACCTTCCGCCCTTCCCTCCCCCGGTGCTAAGCAGCAAAGCCAGCTAGAGCCATCCAGCCGGGGTATTAGTAAAAACCAAGGCTCCCTCTAGGAATGGCACTCGCCTGAGAGACTCCCCGCGCCGCGCCCCGACCCGCTGGGGCTGCCAGGGAGAACAGGGGGGCTATTGGATACAAATCACAGCCTGCTCAGGACCTGCACACCACACCGGCCACCAACGTAAGTTTCCTACCTGAGCTTGCTCGCAAGCGTGCACACCTTCGCTCACGGCTTTTTCTCCCTACTTTCTCTTACTTTTTTTCGATTTCCCAGCAAGGGTCCATGTCACCCTCTAAAACCGGAGGGACAGCAGCCCTTGTTCTGCCTTGGCTCTTCTTCAGCTAAGACAGAGGCGTGCCTCTCTATCACTTCTTTTTTTCTTTTTAAATTTATTTCTGTTTTTCTTTTTTTTTTTTTTAATTTCTGGATGGTGGGGATAGAGAGGCCTTTATTTGTAGAGTGTTTCTTTCTCCAAGGGGGGAAATGCTGCATGGCAGCAGGGACTTTTAGAGGTGACTGCAGACAGAAGGAAAGAGGAGTATGTGGGGCAGCAACCCAAAGCCTTGGCTTGTCTCAAAGTTAAACTTGGTTTGTGTTTGTATCTGTGTGTATATATATATATATATGAATATGAATATGTATATGCATACATACACATAGACAGGCCTGTTTGTGGGGACGCAGTGTAGATTTATTTTAAGTCTTTGATCTATAAGCTGCGAGAGGAGGGTGAGGGACGGGGTGTCCCTGCAGAGGCACTTTCTCACAGCTCTGATCAGGGTGTCCGGGTGTGGATCTGGGGCCCTGGCTGGTTCCCTGCCTGGTGGTGCTGCTCCCTCAACTTGCCCGGTAGCTGGAATATAGGTCCCTTCTGGTTTATCAACACAGTACCAGGTACCACGCTGGCATTTCACTACACATCTTCAAAAGAAAGGGGCACTTCCCCACACAAGTTTTGTGACCATCCCTGCTATCCTGCTCCCTGTGGGGAGCTCGACCTGGGCAGGACAGTCCACATCCACATAGGTCCCCAGCCCTGTATCCCTCTTACCACAGGCCCCTCCACACGTCACCTCCAGATGACTGCAGAGATAGGGAGCAATATCCCAAATAATCAGGGGCCCCAACCCATCCCCACCCCCATCGATCACGGGTTTTGTGGTGTGCACGGCAATTGCTTTGCTTGCGCTTTTATTGAGCAGCCCCTGTCTCGTGGCCATCTCTTCAGAGACCTTGGAGTCCTTTTCAGATTTGTGGTTGCTTCTCCATTTCTCTCTTTCCCCCCCTCTTTCCTTTCTTTCTTTTGTTTTTGTCTTCCTCCCTCCCCTCCCCAGTGAGAAGAAGGACTCCAAGAAGGAAGAGAGGGCTTGAGAGCAACAATGGCTGACGACCAAGACCTTTCGGAGGTGGAGATGAGCCCAGTGGGCTCTGAGGACCACCACTGCCTCTCTCCAGGACCCTCCATGGCATCAGACAACTCTCCACACCTTGCCGGCTCTGGGAATGGGGAGATGGGGAAGGTCAAGAAGGAACAGCAAGACTCGGAGGCAGACGACGACAAGTTCCCAGTGTGCATCCGCGAGGCAGTCAGCCAGGTGCTGAGCGGCTATGATTGGACCCTGGTACCCATGCCCGTCCGGGTCAATGGAAGTAACAAGAGCAAACCCCATGTCAAGCGGCCCATGAATGCCTTCATGGTCTGGGCACAGGCTGCCCGGAGGAAACTGGCTGACCAGTACCCGCACCTCCATAACGCCGAGCTCAGTAAGACCTTGGGGAAGCTCTGGAGGTAAGAGCGGGCAGGTGGAGGAGGGTCACAAGGGCTGAGGTCGGGTGGTGTCCTGAAGAGGGCTGTGTGGTCGCATGGAAGGATGGAGACAGTGGGATGGAAAGGGTGTCCCTTGAGGGGCTTTCCTTCCCTGCAGGGAGCCCCCTCACACGAGGCACAGGGGGTGACTGGGGCAAGAGTGGTGGTTGTATGTAGTGAAGGCTTCCTCAGCAAACCTCACCTCCATCCTCAGCAGCAGCCCTTTCCACATGTTTCCCTCTAACTTCCCCTGTTGTTCCCGACCAAGACACTCTTGTCGTGGTCACTTCCTGCCTGACTGCCAGGGGAGACCTTGTTTTCTTGGCCCAAGAACAGAAAACAAGGTTTTCTGTTGGGCCAAGTTGTGCACTAGCAGGAACCGGGCTGACCCCCATCCAACTTAACTCACTGGTGGTTGCCTCAAGCCTGTTTGAACTTGGATCCCAACACCACAAGGGTTATTTTCCGTGCAGTGCCGCAGAGCAAGTGGTAAACTAAGTTACAGCTGAGGAGGAAGGTCAGAGGAAGGGAGCCACGCAGTCGGAACCTCACACCTGTCCTTCCTAGGACGGTCCCAATTTTGGCAGACCATGCAGGTGCTGTGAGATGGACAAGGAGAGGCCTTGATAGAAAAAGGGGTCGAGGCTCAGCAGAAAGGAAGAGACCTGCAACAGTCCCAGCCTTAGCAGGCTCTCTTGCAATACACTGGCTCAAAACAGCTCCACCTCCCTTTGCACTCAGAGAGATGCCCTCCCTTCTCACTGGCACACACACACTTGTCCCCCTGGCCCCACCAGAGGTTTGTTGGACCCATTTTCATTTTGGCTTCATGCAGATCCCTGGGTCCTTTACTTACCCCCCCAACCCGCTCTTCCTTCCTCCAGCAGACCGATGGGCTGCCCTGATTGATCACAAATGGCCAGTGTGCGTGCAGAGAGCTTCTGTGCCCAAGCCAAGCGTGTCAGGCTGGCCGTGCCACTTCTTTCCCATCTGATGGTCTCTGCCAATAACTCCTTCACCCTGTTATAAAAACTTTCTGCTATAAATCCCCAGCATCTTTCCCCTCTACCCCCTCACTTTGCACCAACCAACACAAACCAAGGCTCATGCAAACGGGACCTCTCATTCTCTATCCTGCCCTGACAGCATTTCATGGAGGAAGCCCTCAACCTTGAGTAGGCCAAGCGACATTTTTCCAAGCAGAAGCAAAACACACTCTGTCCATCAGCTTATGCCGAGGTCTCCTCCTGGCTTCAAACCTCCTTGCCCGTAAGGAACCAAGCCCTTGGGCTTCTCCCTCTGCTGTGTCAGCCTGTTTACCCTGACCCATCAGTATCTAGTGTAACTCCAGCAAAGGGATTTCTTTGGGAAGTCAGAGGCAGTGTGACTGTGGATGTCTCATCTGATGCTCTTTCCTGCTTTGTTCCCCACTGCCTTCCCTTCTCTTCACTATGGCACTTTGTCCCATCTGGGGCTCTGCTGCCAGCCTCTGAGCTGGATGGGGTGTGTGTGTTTGGGGGAAGCCACCTTTTTTGTCCCCAAAGTGTTATTTCAAGGTACCGTTCCTTTATTGTGAAATATTGCCCAACTTTAGAGCAACGAGCTCCCTCCAGGCACTGCATTTCTCTTGAAGAGCAGAACAGCAAAACCCTCCTCAGGTATCACATTCAGAGCACAGGGAGATACAGCCCCAGTCCACATTCATGCACCCGCCTGCCTCCCTGCTCCCAGGGCATGGCTGGGACTCAAGCAGGGGGATGCTGCTGCCTGATAATGATCAAGGCCCTTTGGGGTTTCTTAGGGCACCATGTAGCCAGGGAGCATGGGTCAGGCAGAGAAGCTTGAGGGATTGGGCCTGGGGTTGTTGTGTGCTGCTTTGCTTGAACACATTTCCTCTGCCAAGTGTCCCTAGAGTAGGCTGTGGCTCTCAGAGCCCTGTCAGCCCCTATGGGAACCATACAGCACAGTAAACCCAGTTATGGATGCAGTCAGTGTCTGGCCTGGGTAGGACCACATGTGTGTATCTTTCTGTGAGGCTGGGGGGAAATATCAGCCCACAAATCTACAGGGGAGGTGGCCCAGAGGTTACCAGGATAGTATCCCCAAGCCGTGCCTTCCAGACGTGGAACAGTTGGGTCTTTCTCCATTGAGGTTCCTGCTGCCCTTATCTATGCTGTCCCAAGGTATAGCTCAAATGCGTCAGTACAACTGCGAGGGTTTTGCTCTGGACAGCTTTGTCTCAAACATATGATGAGGATCCCTGCTGTTCATGTATCTGTACTCTTACAAGGTGGCTACCCAAACCCTACATCCTACAGCCCGTATCACTAGTTGCTTTGTAAAATGTGGGAGACTTACATGTGGGCTGCTCTCAGCTTATACAGGTAAAGGGTCTGTTAGGCAGAGAGACAAGCGCTGGTGAGCACAGGGACTGCCTGCAGACCACCATTAAACCATGCATGTCCCCAGCGATCGGCACTGGGTGGGGACGGCAGGGGCTGGGAAATCTTCTTGGAAGGCAGCTTGCAGATTGAGTGATAACCCCAGTGTTGTCCCACATGCTCCTCTGCAAAAAGGACTGCAATGGCCCAGCATTTTTTATTAAGCCCAGCATTTGCTCTGGCTCTGTGTGTCCATGTCCTCCACAGGCCCCAGCCCTTGTTGGGAAGGGCTGCAGGACATGCCCAGATGGCTGTGCTACCCTCCTGGCCACAACTGTGGTGCTGGGAGGCTTATGGCCCCATCCACCTCCCCCGCTTTGTACCCACTTAGGTGCATGAGGGGTGCAGTTGACGAACTGAGTGTACTGAAAAGGAAGAACAGAGGGTTTCTTTACTTGGTGGTAATGAAATTTTGCCCTGGCTGTTTTCCATTCTTGGGATGGGACAGGGAGCAGCTCTCAAATGGAGGCTAGCTGCTGAAAATGTCGGCATGACTCTCAGCCAAAACGCCAGCCAGCACCACCTCCAGGGCCGAAAACAAGAGATGCACGGGAAGAGGGGAGGAAGGCTTGGTAGGGAGAAGTGAGGGGACCTGATAGAGGAATCTTTGCATGGGGGTGACAGCACCCAGGAACAGGGTCACGCCCATAGAATCCAGGACTATGGATGCGTAGTAGAGGCCACCTGGCTGCCTTCTGCTCCCAGACAGCCCCCGCCTTGCATCAGCCCCAGTTCCCAACCCCATCACTGCACTGACTCATCAGCAGCTGAGTCCTGGCACAGGGTCAGGCCCCTGGCCGCTGAGCCATCGCCAGGCACACAGCACAGTGCAATGCCAGGAGGCTGCAAGAGGTGGGCAGAACCATTTTTTCTCCTCCCAGAGCGGGGCGCTGGATGCTTGCCCCTCTCCCCTCAGCTCAGGGGTGAACATTCAGCGTCAGGGAGGGTGGCAAGGGCTCAGTTAAGCCCTATGAAGGGCTTTGCGCTGTGATCCATAACTTCTCTGCCCGTGCGAGATTCCTTTGCATTATGGCCTGGGGAGTGCGGGGGGCAGGAGGGGGAGGGCAGGAAGCAAGTGAAATCCAAATCCCCCCAAATCTCCCGGCCTTTGCCTGCTTGCACCAGTTTCACTTTGCTAAAGCCGATTTGAGCTCTGATCCCAGCAGGAGGGAGGAAGGAGCAGGCAGCCTTGGAAAGGAGAAGGCAAAGACACTGGGAGTGGACTTGGCACTGTCCTGCTGGTGGCATTGCCCGTGGGCTGCTGTGAAGGGGAAAAGAGGTGATGCACTCGGGCATAGCTCAGAGGACAGGGATCTGACTCCTGCATAGCCTCGAGCAGCTCTGGGTCATGCCATCCGTGAGATGGGAGGCTGAGCTTTGGTCTCCATAGGAGGCTCTGCTCTGAGTTTGCCACCATGTGGTCTGCCCTGCAGATCAAAGCTGGCCATGCAGCCTACAGCCCTCTCACTCTGAAAGGTTCTCACAAAGAAAGAGACCTTTCATTTCCAACCACAGCATCTTATCACTTTTAGCACCATGTGGGCTGGGACTGCAGGGACATCAGAGCCTGGCTGCCTTATAGTGAAGTGTCCTGGATTGCAAGGCTGAAGGTTTTGCCTCTATTCTCCATCTCCCATACAGATGGGGCATTCCACAAGGATGAAGGTTTTGCCAAGGCAAGGTTGCCTCCCAGTCCACAATGCCTATGAGGGTTGGCCATGATGTCCCTTTGGATCCCTTGAGAGGTCATCTGGAGCAGTGCAGGCTGAGGGATTAGAGCCCTCTAGGACGTGTGAGCATGGTGTATGGTAGCAGGAGGGAGACAGGAAAACTGGTGTTGGATTCCCAGTGGCTCAATTGCTTTAATCTCTGGGATTAAGGCAGTGGAGGAATGTGGTGTGCGGCCACGACCTGCTCAGGCTGCCTGGAGTGAACCCAGGTCAGCACTGTTAACGGGCTCCAGCCCGTGCCACACACCTCCTGGCTGCCAGCAGAGGGGATGCACAAGGAGCAGGGGGAAAGGGGGTGCTTGGGACTCAATCCATTACTTGCTGATGACACCTTTGATCCCCTGCCAGATTTATCTGTGTGCTCCTTGAGCCATGTCTCCTCTTCGTCTTCAGTTTTTCAGGCCACTTTAGGCCTTTGTATCTTCCTCAGTGCCTACAGCTTAACAAAACTGGCCACATTTTACTCCTGAGGGCTTCAGGGGTACCAAGTGCTGGCACAGCCCCATCCCCAGGTAGTTTTTCTGTTGGAGAGAAAAAGGTGTGAACATCTCATAAATTGAGCATTTTTTTTCTGTTTGGGAACTCTGCCATTTCTAACGGCTGTTGGGGTTGCAAGTCATGGGACAACTAGTCCCTTCCCTGGTTTCTGCTTGGAAGCAGGATGACCTTGAGTCACAAAAATATTTGAGGGGAAAAATCATAAACTGAAGTGCTTCCAGCTGAGACACTGCTAAAGGCTTGAGCAATGAGGCTGGTCTCTTCTTCAAGTGCTCTGAGCCATCCTGCCCACATATTTCACCATTTCCTCAAAGACCCTGTCTTAACTAGAGCAGCCTATGATCTGGCAGGAATACAGAGAAGGACCTTACATTCCTGCAGTGCCTTTCATCCAGAGACCAAAGCTCATCTATTTCCACAAGGATAGCAACGTAGCAGCTAAATTTTTTACAACTGCTCAGCTAAGTTCAAGAAGAGCTGGTCCTTTGGACTTCAGGCTTTTGCATTATCCATGTCTAAGGTGAGCAGGAGCTCCAGGAATAGCAGAATACACTGTTTCCCCTGCTTCAAAATTTTATTTAATTCCCTTCTAGGATATTGCAAGATGCTTAAAGGCCCAGCAAGCCCCACGCAGCAACATGGGGTCTGTGAAGGCAACACTAATTGCTGCCATTTGTGTTCAGTAGAGCCTCAAACCAGGAGCAGAATCTATGGAAGGGTGGGAAGTTAAACCGGAATAAATACAGTCTGGGGCAAGAGCAAGAGACATGTGGGAGGCAGCACTACGGGTAGCAAGGGTGCGCCACACCGCCTTAGTCTGAAGGATGATCCCAACTGCCCTTAATTTGCCCAAAGTCTTTGAAAGCAGCTTGTCCAGCTTTATTTTACTGGGCATGAAATGCTGTTCTTTGCCTTAGGGCAATGTAAGAGCGGGTGTTGATCTTACTGAGGTGAGAAGCATCATGCAGCTGGGGAATTGGGACCCAACTCTGGCACCAACCAGTGTCAGGGATTAATAATTAACAAGGAAGAAGAAAACACTGCTGTCTCCACTCTCCACTGAAACATTTCCAAGCTTTACCTCTGTTCTGGGAAATACCCTTAATGGGGCAACACTCTGACATCTGGATTTACATGCCGTGTCCCACGATGCTGTGTATAGGTGTGTTTTTTTCTGACGTACTTGCTCCTCTCCTTCCCCTTTTCTTTACCACCTTGGCCTCTGCAGGCTGTTGAATGAAAGTGACAAGCGGCCCTTTATTGAAGAGGCAGAGCGGCTGAGGATGCAGCACAAGAAGGACCATCCAGATTACAAGTACCAGCCCCGCCGGCGGAAAAATGGCAAGGCCACGCAGGGTGAGGGCGAAGGCCAGGTGGAGGGGGAGGCTGGCGGGGCTGCCGCCATCCAGGCCCACTACAAGAACGCCCACCTGGATCACAGGCATCCCGGCGAAGGGTCGCCCATGTCTGAAGGTCATCCAGAACACTCCTCAGGTGAGTTCCAGGTCTCCATAAACCTACTGACAGGTTACAGCCAACCTGGAGGTTCAAAAAAGACAAGTCATCACAACGAAAGCCTTAGTGATGTGGCTCACAACTTGCTCATGACCCAGTGGACTCTGCTGGAGTCAGCAGTATAGGGACATGCCCGAGTTTCATGAGCACTTGCACTCCTCTGGTCAGGCAAGGCATCATTGCACCTTCCCTCTTTTTCAACAAGAAAAAGGTTTGGTTTTGGCTGGCTATTTCTCCATCTCTAAAGACTCCAGACAGACAGTTACTGGCAAACTGGGAGGAGTGGAGCTGGGCTGTGTATAAAGCCAGGCATAAAGCAGTAACTCACCTATTCTCTCTTTTTCCTCCTCAAAATGTTTCTCACATTGCAGGTCAGAGCCACGGGCCACCCACACCTCCTACCACCCCTAAGACCGAGCTGCAGGCAGGCAAAGCCGACTCCAAACGAGAAGGGCGTTCCCTGGGGGAAGGGGGGAAGCCACACATTGACTTTGGCAATGTGGACATCGGGGAGATCAGTCATGAAGTGATGTCCAATATGGAGACCTTTGACGTCAATGAATTCGACCAATACCTGCCGCCCAACGGACACGCCGGCCACCCAGGCCATGTTGGGGGCTATGCGGCAGCGGCGGCTGCTGGCTATGGCCTCGGGAGCGCCCTGGCTGCAGCCAGTGGACACTCTGCCTGGATCTCCAAGCAGCATGGAGTCTCCTTGTCCACTGCCACCTCATCGGTGGTGGACTCCAAGGCCCAGGTGAAAACAGAGGGGTCCACTCCTGGAGGTCATTACACCGACCAGCCCTCCACCTCCCAGATAGCTTACACATCCCTGAGTCTGCCTCACTATGGTTCAGCCTTCCCCTCCATCTCCAGGCCACAGTTTGACTACCCAGACCACCAGCCCTCAGGACCCTATTACAGCCATTCCACCCAAGCCTCTGGCCTCTACTCTGCCTTCTCCTATATGGGACCTTCCCAACGTCCCCTTTACACTGCCATCTCTGACCCTGCACCCCCCGTGCCACAGTCCCATAGCCCCACACATTGGGAACAGCCTGTGTATACGACTCTCTCCAGACCGTAGGGAATGGGGAACAGTGACCGAAGCAGCGACGGAAAGGCTCCGAAGAATCAGCACAGGCAGAAGAGCCTCCGAACTCCGAGGTCACTCAGTGCCATCCAGCCACCAGAACTCACTGAGTATACAGAAGTGCCTTTCTTGACCCCGGCTATCGCTGGCTCACCCACCTACAGGAAGGTTTTTCGTCCTTTCGCCCTTTACCAATTTCACACAAGGCCAAGTGACTGGCTTGCAACACCTTACTGGCCTTCTAGCTGAGGAGGATTCTAGACATGGCGTGAGTGGTCCATGGTGGATTTCGTTGTGCGCATCCTGGACTGTATGATGAGAGAGACTGTCCTTTCCTTCCCCTCCCCAAACTGCTCCAAGGAGTTAGCAAGTGTTTCCAACAGGCCACCATGGCCAACACTTTTGTCACCTGCTGCAGGTGAAGGGTGGTTGCTCAGCCTTGGTGAATATGTTATGGGAGGAGTTGTAGGGAGGACAGCACGGCTGGCTTCCTTGCGAACAGCATTGTGCAGCAGTCCTGCCTAAGATTCACACATGCATGAATCTTGAACCCCGTTGGAAGACCTACCTATGCCTGCTTCCCTGCTATTTCCACAGCTGCATCCTAGCTTTTCTCCTTGCCTCTTCTCTCCATCTTGCCTCTGTTTAATCCCACACTCTTTCCTGCATGGAGATTTTAAAGCTTGCCTGAACAACATGTAGGACTCAGGAACCACACTGTTGCTCTTAGTGTTACCCATGTCACAGCCTGTGTGCGCATGTGTGTTCATGTATGGAGGTGCAGGAGAGGTGGAGAAGGACCTGTGAATCATTAAGGTGCTGTGGGTGAATCATCCTTTCTTACAATTACTCTATATTGTTCACTTATGTCTGGCATTTTGGGCATCTCAGTCTTCTAATCTCTTCAGTATTCCAAACAACCTGTGAGCAAACTTGATCCTTGCTCTTCCATGTCTGACTGTGCTTGCCTGAAACGATGAGGCACCAAGAAAGCTACTATGCACTTGCCAACATCTTGAGTTGATTCCAATTCTCTCGTTGAAGCTCCACTCCAAACTGAGACAGATGGAGTGTGCATCCCCAACCGTTTCTGCATCATCTTCCAATCAGTCAATGCCTCTCTCCTACCTATGCTGAGGATGGAAAGATACTCCTGCGGCTTTAAGCAAGACAGATACGCACCCAGTTTTGGATAAGCATAAAGAAAAGAAGCCAATTCAGGAGCAAAGCAATTTGTTTTCCCCTTTTGGTTTCTAACTGGAAGTGACCAGCTCTTGCAGTCAGATCAACCTCCTTTTTTCAGTCCAACACCTAAGCAGTCTGCTTCCTTCTCCTTTGTCACCTCCAGGACTGGGGTGGTTTGTCATGCCATGGAGTGAACTGCCACAAAAGTTGCTGCAGGAAAAGATGACTCCTGGCAATTGATCACAGAGACATGTTGTGGGACCTTCTGATGGATATTCCAGTCTAGAAAGATAGAATACTTTGACCAAACGTGGACTGTGATCAGTGCCGCTGTATCCCTCTGCTGATATGACTGTCAGATGCCCTTCCTGCCTCCCTTAGCTATGGATGACTTATCCTTGTGGTGTCTGAAAAGATCCATGTAGAATGTTTGCTCCTTGTACGCATGTAACCTCTTCCAGCCCTGTCCCCTTATTTATGCAAGTAGCACCTTCCTCCCCCCCTCCCTTTCTATGCTGTCCTAGCACCATTAACTCTGCATTAAACATATGGAATAATAAACTGAAAAGTTTCATTTTCACGTCTGGGTTTTTTTGACCTCTTTCCTGCAAGTCTCTGTTTTTCCCCCAGTAAGTGCATGACGGGTCAAACCACCAGCACCACACAGATCCCATGCACAACCTTCTGTCTGTCATGAAGAGGACACAGGCAGACCTCTGGCTTACCAGACTCCTTCACAGAGATTAAACTCACCTTCTGCTCACACCCCAGCCCCAGTCATTTCATCAGTGAGAACTGTAGTAACGCTGATTTCTGTTCTTCAGCTAGGATTCACCACGTTCAGCAGCACTGTTTTCCATGTGCTTCACCCAAGAATTTCTTAGTATGATTGTTAATGCACTCCAGAAAAGGAGCATGGGGTTTCTTGTCTTGGCTCCTCATCACCAGGTGGCAGACGACATACCTTCAAAAACAAACTCCCCAAGTACACGAACTTGTGTATTTTGGAAGCAACCATTAGTTTCTCTGTAGAAACTCAACCTCCTGGCCTCTTGCCTTCCACAAGCAAGAACCGAAATACAAACACTCACACACAGAGAGTACATTCAAGAACAGATGTATGCACCTTCTTGCTAGTTGAAGAAGACATCCTGGGTGTAGTCAGGTCCTGGGAGGCTATCTGAAGATGTTTAGAAAGAAAACATACAGCAGATATCAGTCTGCTTAAGAACATCTCTCAAGGCTAATGATAGCAAGGGAGGATCCCAAGTAACACAGGGACTCTGCAACAACGACAAATTGATTCCAAAGGGTTTCAATGCTGACACACGATCGATGCAGAGAGTTTGTGTTCACTAAATGCTTCACAGGTGAGCAGAGTAAGCATGATGTCTAGGAACTGTGGAACAGCTTCAAAGCTTTTTAAAACTCACAGCACTATTTGGATGAAGTCCTCTATAGGGCCAAAAGCATCAGCAGCAGAATGGCTTAATGGATCTAACAATGGTGATGCCAGCTAAAAAGGCTCCACGCAGAACAGGACTGTGGCCACTCACTGGAGAGAAGGAGAAATCTTTAGCCCAAATTACAGGCTGTGGGAAGAGTCCATAAGTGAATCACTGTGCTGCTGAGTGGGTCAGGAGCATGTGTGGGGAAGAAAGGAAGCCATGGTGGTTAGGGTTAGGAAAGCTGATCACAGGGGTGGGAGGGAAAGGACACGGTGCGAACGAAACAAAACAGTGGGAAAAGGAAGTTCTTAACCACACACAATTACCCTTCTCCGGCTCTTCAAAAACCAAATTCAGAAAGCAACTGGGCTCTGCCTCAACAATTCTCTACTGGAAGGGGATGCCTCCTCTCACCTAAGAGGGTCCTCACAACTAAAACAGGACTGAAAATGCCACTGGTAACAGAGGGGTTAACCACTCCTCCTGCAGCCTAGCTGGAGCTGGCCCCAGCATCCTTCCCTATCCCTTTAATCGTATCTGATACAGATGCAAGGCTGGGAAGGGGAGGCGGGTAGGGAACAAAGAAGCCATTTAAAAAAAAAAAAAAAAAAAAGGACAAGAAAAAGACCCCCGCGATCCATGGCAGACGCCAAAATGATTGCACAAAGGCACCATTTCAGGGCTGAAATTTCACCGCACCAACGTGATTAAAGGATTCCATGGAGGGTGGGGGGAGAAGGCTGAAGGCCACAGTGTTGCAAATTAACCTTTTCTTAGTAAGGATGGCCTGGGCCAGGAAGCATTTGTGTGGAGGGACACAGTCGACCCCCTTCCCACACCTGCAAGCATCTCCACATTTCCTCTGACTTGTCATTTTGCCCACGGATCCATTCTGCTCTTGCATTATCACCTCCAAAACCAGCTCCTCCTGGGCACACCAACAGAGGAAGGATGGAATGGTGCTCTTACAGGGAGCAGTAAGAGAATGACATTCATGGTTGGTTATATGAGCTGAGTTCCCAGGCAGGTGGATATAAACTCCCCTGGGGACATAGATGCTCATGTGCAGGCCCCAACCATGCATACAGCTTGAAGAATGCACACTTTATGTATAAGCACAAACTGTAAGACAAACTAGTTGGAAATATTCTTCCTGGATCAGCATAAATAGAAAAAGACCATAGGTGAGGTGCATCTTCCCCCTTCTCTTTAGAAGAAGAAAAAAAAAAATTCTAAGAATACTTTTAAATAAGAAAATTGAGAAAGATTTGGTGTGTTCTGCCCAAGAGCTCCGAACTTCTTCATGCAGAGCAAGAACCTCGGAGTACAGAGATCAATGAATGAAAACTGGGCAGTGGCTGGATAGAAGCTCTTGCATCCACCCAACTCTTGACGTGAGCATGTAACCTCCCTGCACATCAGAGGCAAGAGTGCAGGTACCTGAAGAGGACAAATGACTGATCTTTTATCACACTACAGGTGACAGGAACTCAAGGACTTAACTGCTGTTGTGCTGCCATAAGAACCACCACAGTATGCATAACTGAGGTGACTGAAGAGCACCTTCACACCCAGGACCATCAGTTCCACTGTGTGCCAGAGAATGGTTGTATGAGGAGCGAGCACGGAAACAACCTACAACTTCTGGTGGGACTGCGAGTGGCGACTGCGCTTCCGGCTGGGGCAGTGCCACTGAAAGGGGATCTCCACTTCTGATAAGCAGCAGGAGCAGGAAACAATAGATGATTTGATGAGAGCTGCTGTACGATACTCCTGAGAAGCCCCACAGCCAGCCCCCGCCAGAGAGGAAATTGAGGGTTTCCACAGCAACCTGCTCAGGGCACAAAGGCCCAACTGTCTAGGGATAAGCAATGGAGGTGTCTCAGCACTCCCATTTTAAGAAGGGAAAGGGGTGGAGGGCTGGAGTCTTTCTCAATCCAAACTACCTGCAAGAGCATTTTTGTACCACAGGAGTTTAACTGGCTACCAGTCCAACCAGGGAGGAGCAGTGCTGGAGGAGGAAGTAGTTACTGCAGTCTTTAGCCTAGCTAAAAGGTAGGACCTTCACAGGTGGAAAAAAGCGGCAAGAAAAGCATGGCACTTGGCTCCCAAATCTTGCTAATATAGCCCGTGACACAGATAGAAAGAATAATGACCAAGCTGGTACAGAGAAGTAAGAAAGTCTTCCCTTGGGCACATAGGGCTGAGACAAAACAAAAGGTGGGAGGAAAAAAAACACCAAACACATTTAACTTAAAATTAGTTTTATAATTTATTTACACAAATATAAACAAAAATAGAAATATCTCTGGAGAAGGAAAGAACCAAAACAATGGCTGGAGGCTGATCAGTCTGTGATAATTAATTCATCCACACCCCAGTCTTCATAGCTCCCATCTGGTAGGTAACGACGGATGATTATGGGGATCTTGCGTGCTCTGAAGGGAGGACAGCGAGGTGAACAGAAATGCTAGAGCCTTTACTATACCACTTCAGCAATGGGAACTGAGGTGCTTAGTGGCTTCAGTAAGCTCATCAGGTTTAAGAGAGATCCGTGTAGCACCAGTGATTTGCTATTGTTTAGTAGAGAGAAGTTCTGACAACCTTCTCTTTTGTAGGTGCAAAACACTGAGCACCCTTACAAATCAAAACAACCAAAGACCTACAGAAGCTCAGCCCTGTGTTGCTGCTGCAGGAATTGGGTTCTGTGATCTGAACCCACTATAAAACAAAACCAAGCACCTAACACAGAAACGGGGGGAGGAATGTAAAAAAAAACCAAAAACCAAAACAATCAAGGGACTTGAAGAAACCCACTTCCTGTTTGATAGATTTTCCCCCACAAGACACTACAAAAGTGGCAGAATTCTGAGAACCTTCATGAGAAACTGGTATCTACAGAGTAGGGACTAGACAGGTACAAAAACCCAGTACAGATAGGGTGGAGGCACAGCATCTGCTAACAGTGCTTCCAATCAGAACGCAAGAAAATGCTGAACAAATTTAACTTAATGGAAGTAGATTTAAGTCAGCAGAATGTAATCAGACAGCCTGGAATCTAACCAGGGCATCGGGTTTCAACTGTATCTGACTTGAAAAGTAATACAGCTTCTTTAATGATCACATTCAGAGCCATTGTTTTTCCAGTAGCAAAGTAGCTCCCTCCTGCCAAGAATTACAATTGAATTTTGGCACCCAAGAGGATGCCACTATACTTTGTCACACCCTGACTTACTTTCTAGACCTCACGTTCAGACACTGATGAGAAACAACTCAGACCAAGCTTGGATATCTGACAGGAACATGATAAAGGAAGTGGTAACAGATATAAAAACTGAAAGAGCAACTGCAGTGCACTGCGAAACTGGGGAGCAGAGGGACAATTCAGTTCAAGAACAGAGACTTATTCAGTAATGGAGTCCAGTTGCTCTGCCTGAAGGATCCCTGTATGTGATCTAGGTCACTGACCATGCAGGCAAACTGTGGGCCAGCAGGGAGCTCTGCTGTGAAAGGTGGGCCTGCAAGTGATCATCAAAAAGCTGCCTCTGCTGCAGTCAGAAAGGGTTTATTTATCGTTCTGTAAGCAGGGAACGTGCCTCCCTGCAAGCACAATAAGCCAAGGGTGCAGTAAAAGAACATTCTTAACAGGGTCTCCTCACCCCCAGCCTGACCCTTATTTTATTTTTTGCCAGCAATTCATTTGAACACGGGTCTGTTCGGATGGCTGTTCTGAATCATTTTGGTTCAGGGAATTAAACTGATTCCAGAACGACTAGGATCTTGGGCTCTCATCATAGAAATAAAGAACACTTGGACTCTGAAGTAAAAGAGGTCAGAGCACTCCTCATCATACGTAATTTGTACTAGCAATTAGGATGAAAAAGAGCAGCTGCAGGGAAGTCCCAAGGTGAAAAAAAGGAAGGCAACTGTAGTGCTCACTGTCATCAAAGGAAGACAAAGTTGTCTTGGAATAAGCTGCTAAATGCTGGGATGAGGAGAGGACTGCTTTATGGAAATCAACATGCTCACTACCAAAGTCTAGGACTTACTTGAGTTCTTTCATGGCAATCAGCAAGGGGTCTGTCTCTCCTTCCAACTCCACCATCACAGGGGCACACATCCTGGGACAGAACAGCAACAATTGAGTGAACACACAGAGAGAGGAGAGGGAAGAGGGACAGCTAAGCACGTGCCTACCTACATCACCTGGACGTAGGCTGGTAAAGTAGGAGTGTGGGACACCACCTTGGCAAGTCTCACTTGCTCTCTTATGCACTTCAGGAAGAAAATTCCCCCATGTAGGAACAGACTGAGCTTTTACTTGAATGTTTTTCTTGCCTCAGCCTCTGCTGACAGAGGTGCTCAAAGGCTGGTCAGACCCGCACCCTTCTAATCACCCTCTGCTATACTTAAACATGAGGAAAAGAATGGTTCCAAAATTAATCCGAAGAGGGTGGAAACACTATAAAATGATTGCAACTCCAGCATGTCTCTTACATTCTGATCTGTTCACACCTTCCAGGCTTTGAGGGGAAGTGAGGGACTGGAATAAAAAATTAAGCATTTTGCAGAGGGTTGTAACAACAGAGCAAACACAGGTGATGATATCCATCCATTAGACAGCAGCAGCAAAGAAAGTTCACGTTACATGTGGGTAAGGCCACTGGGGGCTGCTGCTGGCCCAGGTTCAGCAGTGAAGGCAGAATATGTAGGTGAAGCAGAACCAGGCACCAGAGTGTTTTGGATTAAAGGCCTGGCATGGGCCCATCTTGTCTCCCCCCATATTTCTGGCCTTTCACCAGCTGAAAGACTGTACACAGAATAACTTCACAGATACAAAAAGAATAGCTTGGCAAAGTGATGATTAAAGAAAGATCTGATCACCGCCTACGAGCTTCTAAATGACGCAGAGGAGAGGCGTCACTTTGAAGGCAGATATAACCAAGATGAAACTTCAGACAAGCATTGCCACAGCCTAATAATCTCACAAGGCAGCTTTTCAAAAAGCGCAAAACTTTTTATATGTATTATTAAAACAAGTCTAGACAAAAGTTGAGAGCAGCCAGCCTCAAGAGCACTTAAAATAGAATTTTAATGTTCTTATCTATTATAAATGAGGCCTTACCATTCCAATTACTTTTAAAAACTTACAGCTTGGCGCAATGCAGCCACCCTTGAAAGAGATTTCAGCTTGGTTATTCCATTCCCAATTCCTACAGTCCCTGCAGTATCAACTGAATATGTTCTGGAGCATCCCACTCTCCAATGCTGGCACTTGCAAAACAGTTCTAAGCTTTCCAGCCCACACTGGCTCCCTTATGAAAGACAGAAGCCATGATCAGCTTGTCACATTCCCTCTTCATTTTGCCTGTGACCCAGGAAAGTTCACTGCAGCTGCTGAATGCCTCCCTCTCTAGGCACAAGCACTACAGTCTCAGCCAAGGAGTGAAACAACTTCACATACAATTAAGAGGTCCATGGTCCTGTGGACCAAGATGGTGATCTGCAAATTCTGCAGTCATGGAAGGGATTAGATGAAATTCAGGAGTTTCTAAGGAACGAGGAAGGCAGCTTACACTGAGAAGGGAGGACAAGCTGGGGCAACTCTCATGATGCAAGTGAAATACTCACGCTATCTGGAGGGCACGAGTGCCCAGGACTCTGGCTCGCTCATACTTGGTCATGTATGGGGTAGTAATCCGCTTCTGGTTCGCCTGCTGCCGCTCGCCCGAGGGGAGGATCTCCACGTTCTCCTGTCCCTCCTGGGGAAAGCAGACCAGCGCTGCGGCCCAGCTGCGCCCACCACCGAGGCCCGGCAGGGCTGGGAGAGCCCCTGAGGCCTCCCCAGCCCCAGCGACCGCCCAGCCAGGCCGCGAGGGCACCCACCTCCTCCGCGTTCTCCAGGTCCTCCAGCCCCTCATCCTCCTCCACATCGTCGAAGTCGTCTCCGTCAAAGCTGCAGGAGACACACAAACATCGCACACCGGGCCGGGCAGCCCCCGCCGCGGGCTCCCGACGGCCCGGGATGCGATGCGATGGGATGCGATGCGATACGCCACTACCCCTTGCCGGCCCCGCACTCACTTGTCCTCGTTGTCAGACATGTTGTCGCCCTGCCGCCTTCCTGCCCGCCGGAAGTAGGAACCACTTCCGGGTACCCGCCCTGACGCTGCCGGAAGTGCCGCGCTGGCGCCGTTGCCGGGGCGCCGCGTGACGCGCCGTTCCCTCCTGGGGCGCCGCTCGTCACTATGGAGACGCCGCAGCG
>VZZY01001580.1:54322-79911 GCA_013400335.1 Eurystomus gularis
CAGTTTTGGGCCCCTCACTACAAGAAGAACAGTGAGGTGCTGGAGTGCGTCCAAAGAAGGGCAACAAAGCTAGAAAAGAGTCTAGAGAACAAGTCCTGTGAGAACTGTGGCTGGGGCTGTGAACTGGGACTGTTCAGCCTGGAGAAAAGGAAGCTCAGGGGAGACCTCGCTCCCTACAACTACTTGAAAGGAGGTTGTAGCAAGGTGGGATCGGTCTCTTTTCCCAAGTAACAAGCAATAGGACAAGAGGAAACAGCCTCAAGTTGCACCAGGGGAGGTTTAGACTGAACATTAGAAAAGTTTCTTCCCTGAAAGTGTTGTCAAGCCCTGGAACAGGCTGCTCAGGGAAGTGGTGGAGTCCCCATCCCTGGAAGTATTTAAAAGATGTGTAGAAGTGGCGCTGAGGGACATGGTTTAATGGTGGACTTGGCAGTGTTGAGTTAATGGTTGGACTCGATGATCTTAAAGACCTTTTCTGCCCTAAATGATTCTATGATTCTAAACCTGCATCTTCCCCTTTGGGTTGTGAGGGGACATGGCCCTGGGGGGGCCTTCCCCAGCCCATCCCTGCTGTTGGAGGGGAGGTGTGGAGCCCCCTCAGGCTGCCATCTTCACCTATATGCCATGTTTTTCAGCAATGATGGAAGAGTCGAAGCTGACATTTTTCCAGAAACGATACCTGATGGACTGTGTGAAACGTGAGTGGCGGCCCTCTCGCTCTCCTGCCCACTGCTGCACTGTGCTGAAGAGTTTTTTCCACTCACCTTGAGGCAGGGGCATTTGTCCATAGCCTGCTTGGATGGGCAAGTGCTTTGAAACAGCAGCACAACTGCTGCCAATGTGTGGGGACGTACAGGGCAAAGTGTCCCCAGGGGTCATCCAGGGAACAAAATGCAATGGCGTGACTTAAAGCTCAGCCTGTCTCATGTCAGTGCATACCAGCAACCAGGGTGGGACATCTGTCTGGCACATCTTCAGTCATATCTTCAGTCATGGTGCTACAGTGGTCAACAGGCAGATCTTCTGCTGGCAGTGGCCTGGGGCCATCCACTCAGGCTCCTCTCTGACTTACTTATTTCTGGTTTGTTCTCCAGGAGGAGACACCCTGCCCCTCCAGTGCCGCCCCACATCCAGCAAAGAGCCAGGGCCTGCAGTGCCTGCTTTCTCCCCACCAGTTTGTCAGCCCAGCAGGCTTCCAGCTAAACCACATCTCCGGCCCGCCAAGGTCTGCCAGGCAGGAGATGCCTACACCCGAGAGAAATTCAAGCCACGGGCAAGGCGTAAGTCGTCAAACACCACTAATAAATAAATAATGCTGCCTGGTTCATCTCTTCCCCGTACGTCCATCCCCTGCTTACAGTTTCAGCAGTGGCAGGGAGTGTCTTAATTGCTTGTCATCTTCAAAGATGCTTTGAAAATGGATCTCTGAGGGAACATCTATTGTCAGTGCTCACTGACTTCTGCCTGCTGGCTAGGAGGGTGGCAGGTGACAGGAACTTGCACAATCCTTGTGTATGAGGGGAGTGCTCTGTAATTTTCTATCTTAGAAATGTGAATGAAACCTCTGATGTCAGTTTGGTTGGCTCTGCACGCTTGTGCCTGTGCGCAGCATGCGCAGTTCAGTCTGGGGATGGGCTGTCGTTAAGGTAACGCTTCCTCTGGCATCATTAGGCGGGCTGGGCTGCCCCTGAGGAGACAGGCTGGTACTCATTTTTTTCCCCTTGGCATTCACAGGAGATTTGGAAAAGGAGAAGCAAAGGCTCCAAAACATCTTAGCGACAGGGAAGGATGTGGTGGAGCACAAGGTGAAGCAGATGCTGGTTCAGACAGAGGAAGAGGAGATACCTGAGCCTGACCGGTTTGAAGAATGTATGTCTTTACTTACCCTGGAGGAAGGCAGGCGGGTAGCCTGGGAAGCTGGCTCCCTTCGAGGGCTGGGGCAGCCGGCTGTGTTGCTGGTAACCTGAAGCCTGTTGTGGATGGAGGCACAAAGCCCAGTTTCCAAGAGAAAGGACTTTCTGCTGTGACACTGTGATCCAGCTGTCCTCACAGAGCTTATACTGCAGAGGTTTGCTGGCAGATTCAAGCTCCCTGGGCTCCCTGCACAAAATGAACTCTGCTGGCAGGAAAATTCCCTCAGGACACGCAGGGTGACCTGGGCAGGAAGCCCAGGTACTGTGGGTCCTTTTTCCAGCCAGCATAACTCAACATAGACCAGGACACTTGCCAGCTTGACCATGGTTTGGGCTCTTTTTGCTTTCGCTGCAAGATCAGAGCAGTTACACTAGCAAAGCTTAAATATGAAGCAGGATTTTGAGCAGTGATGGACTTTGGCCTGCAGAGTATTCTGGGATGGCAAAACTCTGCCTAATACCTCTCTATGCTTGAATGTTCAATGCGTGTGTCCACCCCAGCCAGCCCTTTGCTAGCCAGGGCAGCACAAAGATGGACAAGGCTAGAAGAACGTGTATAGAAGGGGTGATTTGGTCCCTGCTGCAGGGCAGCCAGCACAGGTGGCTTCATGCATACTTTGTATCCTCTAAAACTTGTTGCAAGCTGAGTGTTCTTGACACATCTGAAATACCCATGTACTTTATACTGTGGCAAGACTTGGACCAGCTAGCTGCAGCAGCAGCTAATGTTCTGTGCTTGTGCTGGTCCTTGGAGTGGAGATGGTTGCAGTCACTGAGTGATGCATGTCAACTGATGAACCTCAACAGCTTTAAGCAGGTTCTGTCTCCATTCACAGAATGGTTAAATTGCCCACAAGCAACAGAAAAATTTCTGTACAAGGAAAACTAGAAAGTTACCGTTCCTGCAAGTCGGGGCCGGTAAGAAGAAGACCAGGGGAAACATTTCCCATTGTGTAAGGCACTACAGAGGTATTCTGATGACGTGCAAGATGAGTGTTAGAGCAGACATCACCCTTCCCCTGGTGAAGCAAAGCAGGCTGTTCAAGCAGAGCCAGGAAATGGGGACATGCAGATCTAGACAGAAACACATTTTCTTGCCTTCTGGTTGGATCCTGTTTCCACAGTGTTTTCTCTTATCCATCAGTGGTGAATGAAGTTCAGGAAAGGAGGGAATTCCTGGCAGAGATGGAAGCTCTTGGACAGGGAAAGAAGTATCGAAGCATAGTCCTCACTGAAATCTCACAGGTATGTGAGGGTCCTGGCAGCATTGGCTGTATGTACATGGGGGGAATCCCTGGTGTCAGAGACCTTAAAGCAGGGGCTCCTCTGATACTTGAGCAGGGAAGGCGGCAGATAACAGAGTGTTTCCCTTCATGGCACAGGACAGGCATGAATCTGGGGAATGGGGGATAGAGGTTTTCAGCCTTTCTTTCCATCTCTGTATGTAACTTAATCAGGGAAACAGAACTTTTGTTCTTGGGGTTGGCAAAAGAAAAAAATAGCTGCCAGCATTCTCCCCACTCAGCCCTTCCCCTTTGTACTTTGCAGAAAATGCGTGAGATGGAGATCATTGACAAGAAGAGAAGTGAGGAAATGAGAGAGATCATGACAAAAGACTTCCCTGGTGGGAACAAATCTGATCCCCACAACTAGGCCAAGGGAAAAACACAAGTGCAATTTGTTCCCACCTCTTCTTCCCAGACTCTGGGCACGGGAGTCTGAAGGGCTGGTCTGTGCCTGTACCCGAAGAGGGGGCAGCACCACCTGTTGCCTAAAGCCAGAAGGCAGGAGCAATTTGTACACAACTGGTGACAGAAGAAAGCTGTTGTAAAATCCTGCCTACACACTGGATCCCTTCTTGCTCAACGATATTAAGGTGATGAAAACACACAGCAGTGGCTGTGTGACAAAGCAGAGCCTCCTTTTGCCTATGCAATACCTCAGAGTACAGCAACCCACTGATAAAAACGTCACTCCTTCCTATCAGCCCAGAAGTGGAGGTTTCTCATGATGTCATGATGCTCATGTGCATGTTTCCACCAACATCGACAACCTGCTCCTGTCCCCATGACTCTGGGAATGGCTGTGCTGGCAGATGGCAGGGAGGAAGATGCAGCCGCCTGGCCTTGCGCAAACAAGAGCCTCTGGCATTGCTTCAGGTCAGCGTGATTGTGTGCAGAAAGTTCTCAGTGGTAACTGAACTGGGCAGGCGCTCAGGAACACAGCTGTGCTGAGGGAGAGGCGATTTCAGCCCAGCACATGCTGCTCTTTGCTGCGGGCTTGCTGTGGTTTTTTGGTTCCTGAAAAGCACGGTATGCAGAATAGCCATCGGTCTCCCAGAGCCTGGAAATGGCTGTTTGCTCACCTCATACATAACCCCCACCTCTGTTCTCCACAGCAGGCTGAAGCATGATGCCCCACTATTCCTGCGTAAATCCCAGCCTGAAGTCTGCCTCCCGCTTTCCTTAAGATCCCTTTCATCTACTTCTTAGCAATACTCGTCTGCCACTCCCCAACACCAAGCAACATGCCCTGTCTCCGGGACAGTGCGGGCACACAAAGGAATCAGACACCTAAGTTGCAATCTGTTTTAAATCCAATGTTTCTTTAATTTCTGTTCAGGTGGATGGAAGTCATGGAGTTAGTACAGTGTACTTTACAAATCAGAGTTCTGACCAGGTGCAGGGCCAAGGGGTGTCAGGCTGCAGCGATCCCAATGGCCTTTGGCAACAGTGACTTGACAGCAGGCTGTAAAGCAGATTTGTTTCTCCTTGGAGAAAAGTCGTGCTTTGGGATCTCCCCCTCCCCTACCACTGCTCCTCAGTGGCTGAACTTGCTGCCTCCCAGCCATGGGGGCCAGGCTGAGACTGAGGAGGGGCTTGGTTCCCTCAGGATTTGGGAAGTGAGGAACCCTTTCCAGAATGCTACACCAGCCACTTGGCAAGGCACTGCTCCGAGAGTGTTCTGGCTAAAGCCTGTTGGGTTTTTAGAAGGGACTGCAGCAGTTTGCTTGGGGCTGGTTATGTCGGTTTGGCTAATGAGAAGGCATGATGAACCAAACCAAACACCCATGAAACTCGTAACTCAGACTGATCCAACAATTCAATAAATAACTCCTTATCTTGGAGGAGAAGGCAGGAAACAAAAATGGAAGGAAGAAGGGATTGTTGGAAGAACACCGCTCCCTCCAGTCCCTCCTCCAATGTACACACACGCACACACACATGACAAATAAAATAAGGGGTTTAAAAAGTTTTAGGGTAGGTTTGAATTCATCTAGTAAAGGAGGTGTTAAAAATAACCAGCGACCCCCTGCACATTTTTAATGTATACACAGATGAAGCTGGGTAAAGGTCAGTTGTGACCACGCCTCTCTCCCCAGCAGCTCAGGGGTGGCACTGGTGAGTAAGGGCACAAGCTTAGTGCCCCTGGCTGGCACTGAGTCAGTTTTGAGCTTTTCTGCCCTTGCCTGGAAAAGGAATGTTCCTCCCTTCCCCCGAAGGCAGCAGAATCAGCGGTGTTTAGCAGCAGTGGGGGGGTAAGATGTCCTGAGTAGGGCACATGAGCTACGTCCTAGCAGCTGCACAATGTCCCCTTGGGTCCTCTCAGCCCTGTAACGGAGCCCACCCAGCCCTGGCGCTCGAGGGAAGGGAATAGCTCAAAATAAATAGGGCACCAGTTATTTGTTTGGCTATGGCTGTAGAACCTTGTGATGCAGGAGTGTTTTCTTAACATTTGAGTTTAGGCCAGTAAAACTCAAAGAATCCTAATTCTAATGCCAGAGTTTTCTCCTGGGGCTAAAAATGGGACAAGAAGGGGACAAAAGCGAGCAGGCAGGGAGGGACAGGCAGGCCCAGTCCCCTCCTGGCAGAGGCTGGAGGCACATGGAACTGTCACAGTTAGAGCGGGAGAAGGGACAGGGGCAGTTAGTGCAAGTTTTCCCACAAACACCAAACTCCTTGGCTTGCTTCTCAGTTAATAACAAGAATACGCAATGGGGTAACGTATCCGAAAGTGAAGCCATCTTCTCCCCACCTCATTAGCTAGGCTTCACAGAAAGGACAGTCAGGCTCCTCCACAGCCTTGGGAAGGGGTACACTTTGGTCAGACTCCCCCATGCCAGGCAGAGGGCTGGCGTCTCCCTGGGGCAGCAGCTCTGGTGCCAGGGGAAGGAGTCAGGGGAGAGGCGAGGGAGCAGAGGGAGACAAGCCCCCCTTCCTGGCAGGTGCAGGGAGGCCAGGCCAGTCGAGCAGCACAATCCCTCCCACTGCTGGTGTTCCCTTGCTCTAGCTTTTCTCCTTGGGTGACTTGCTCTTGGAGTCATGCTTGTTGCCCAGCAGTTTAAGCACCTTCATGGGCTTGAATTTGCCTTTCTTCTTGCTCTCGGTCTCTGCCTCCTTGTGAAATTCTAGGGTTGTAAAGGGAGGTTGTTACTGTCGGATGCCGATGGTTGTACACACACATGCACAACAACAGCAGCAAGTGTGAGATCCATGAATCAATATGCTCCACCATATGCACACTTCTTCCTGTGGTAACAGGGGTGTGCAGCACAACAGTGCCCCAAACTTTAACGGCTCTACAGGAAGGCTCCAGAGTCTACACAGAATAGATTCAATCTCTCCTCCTGCACGTAATTTCATGAATGACTTACACTGCCCCTTGCTGGGGTCAGCAGTGAAAATATCACTCCAAAAATCTTCCCGACTGTTTCTTACCTTTCCTTTTAATCATGGCTTCCAACATTTTATCCTCCTCTTCTTCTCTGAAACAAAGAATGGGAAATAGGTCAGCAATTCCGCCCTGAAAACAGCTGCTGTATTGTTTAAGCCTAGAGAACCTCCTACTTATAAGCCACAGAGGGGCAGATCCATCACTGTCTTGTGAGCATTTGCTACCAGCAGGATAAAACCCATGTGCTGGAAGTACTGCCCTGTTTTTCCCACACAAGGCATTCAAAGAGACAAGAACTGTGAAGCCTGAGAAAGACATCAGCCACAGGGACATCTTGGGACACCCCCAGGAGACACTTGTGTGGTGCTGAGCCAGAAGGGCTATGCTTTTCCCCTCTCCCCCAGCCCACCCAACTCCTTGCTCACCTCTGCCGGTCCTCATCCAGGCAGTTCACAATGGCGTTCCTCTGCTCAATGATGGTTACCAGCTCCTGCATCAGCACCTTCTCTCTCCCTCGGTCCTCGTCGGTCCAGTCCTTCTCTACCCAGCCAAATCCCGAGGAAGAACAGGGAATTAAATGGCTGAAGGAGCTCTGAAATTCAGAGCTTTTGGGGCAGAGATCCCCTGCTACCCTGCCATGCTGCAGGGCCAGTTGGGCTAGAGATGCTGTGGAGGGAGAACCCTGTAGGTGGCATCCCATGGGGACAGAAGGAGCACATCCCTGCACAAGGCTGGAGCATGCAATGAGATGGGGCAGCAGTTCCAACACCAGCTGACTGCACTGGCATCTCTAAAGAGCTGTCTCTCTTTGCCTAGGACCCACCAAGACAGAACAGGGATGAAGCCCAGGGGGAAAATGGAGGTAACTGCACCCAGAGCAATGCTTTACCTGGCTTGTTGAGGAGGCAACGCAGTTCATACTCCACATCCGACTGCCGCTGCTCCAGGTTCTGCTGCTTGAATCTACAAGGGAAGGGGACACTACCAGGAACCAGAACATCATCCCAAGATATGGGGCCAGCTTGGGAAGGACCACTGAGATGCTGATCTTATTCTGTATAGCCAAAGGGCCAGGGAGCCAAGCGCCAGCAGGGACCAGCCCTGGCTGCTCACGGCCTTCCTGGAGAAGATGCTGCAGGGGCTCTGGTGACTTGCATTGGGTCAGTTCTGAGTGTGTTTAGATACATTTGCCTGCTTGCCCTCTTTCCCTCCCTTCTCCAGGCAAGGAAGCTGTGCCACGTTCTCCCCTGGAAGCACAATCTCAGGAGAGCTGAGACAGGGCTCCCCACAAGCATGTCAGGGCCTCCCCACATGCTTGCATAAACTTACATGTAGATAAGCTCTGATTCATGGCGCACCAGCATGTGCTTCTCGTGGATGAGTTTGAACCAGTCCACCAGCAGGCTGTCCTCAGGGTTGTCTGCCAAGCAAAGAGACAATTCAGAGCCATCCCCAGCACCACAGGATGCCATCACCCTGCAGCAGGCTGGGCTCTGCAAGCCAGGACAGGGGCACTGGGCTAGATCCAACCTAACCTCAGCCTGTTCCTGAGCCCCAGAGAGACCTTTTCTCTTCCCTCAACCTGTTTCCACTCCAGGAACATTTCCATGTCCAAGGCATGGCTGTGACTGTTCTTGGAGCCCAGCACAGCCCCTTGTGCTCTTCCAATCCCAGCATCAGCAGGGAGGAAGTCACTGCTGCTATGTCCTTGGCTGGACACAGGGCAGCCCCAGGGTCTGTCCAACCCCATACCCACAGACAGCCCACTCCACATACCATTCTCAGCACTGCGAAGTTTTTCCTCCAGGGCCACCCCACGGTGTTCCAGCTGGTCCAGCTGGTGCTCAATGGCATCCATCTCCCCATAGATGTCTTCCTCAGGGATGTACTGATCTGTCTGCACCTGCCAAATCACAAGGCAGAGACTTCACCACCATCAGCCTCCAGTTTCCAGGGGTAACCTTAAGGCTGGCCAGCACTAATGGGGTTGGGGAGACAACAGAACACTCCACTTAAGTGTGGATCAAAAACCCCCACCCCACTCTGGAGCAAAGGGACACCACGGTGCTGCCATCAGCAGCATCAAGCCTAGACACCACCCTCCCCAGCCACAGCCACTGAACCCACATATGTCTCAGCAGGGTGCACATATACACCCATGGCCTTGGGGGATAGTACTGAGCTGGCTTTTGCTCCCCTGCTCCTGGGGGCCCTTTTACCTTGCGTTTGATCAGTGGGAAGCCGTGACCTGGTGCAGGAGGACGCACTGGCTTGGAGCCCTTGGGAAGTTTCTTTGCAGAAGGGGAGGTGGCAGGTGATGGCTTCCGGTTGAAGGGGTTCTCTTTGCAGGAAGACTGGAGAAGGGGCGACAAAAGGAGATTCATGAGGGGCCAGGAAAGGGAAGAGCTATAGCATCTCAACAGCTGGGACTGAGCAGACAAGGTAGCCCTAGGGTTTGTCCTGCCCCACATACTCCTAGAGGAGGAACACAGCATTGATCTCCACCAGCAGCCAAGCCATAGAGCAAAATCCAGCCGTGCTCCTGTTTGGCATCAGTTCCCCAGCTTCTCTCTACCAAACACACTGAATTATTTTCCTTCACAGTTCCCCTATTTGCTCTGACCACACCACAATCTGCATCTTCTCTAGCACATGGGGCAGGCAGAGTACAAGCAGAGCCACCATTTAACAAGCACACACCTGAGGCGTGCTTTCAGGGGGTGACACTAAGGGGCAAGCCTGGACTCATGCTTCCCACTACGACCCAGTGATGAGCAGGGAAGAAAAGCCCCCTGATCTGGATGGGGGGAAAGTCACCATCTTACCTTCAGCTGTGGCTTAGGTGAGGAAGGAGTCTTAGGGCTCCCAGCGCCTCCATCTGAAGCCAAGAGGATGGGTGTAGGGCTAGCCCCAGCAGGAGGCTTGGGGGGCAGCTGGCTGGGGCTAGTCTTTAGGCTGCCGGTGGAGACACTCCTGTTGGCGTGCAGGGTGCTGGGCTGCACCTCCCCACTGAAGCTGGCCAGCTCACTGGAGGATGAAAATGAGGAGTTGGTGGAGAGGCTGGCTGGGGCAGCAGGGCTTTCGCTGGAGGAGATGCTGGCCAGTGGCGTGTCAGTGCTAGAGGTCTTGGTGGCTGTTGGGGTGTGGACAGTGGGCTCGGAGGAGCTTTTGGGCACTGAGGCCTCATCAGTGTCACCCAGCACCTTGGCTGAACTCTCAGAGTTGATGCTCTCGAGGCTGAGGGCTGGAGATGGGGTGGAAGATGATGGCTCGGAGTGTGACAGCCTGGAGATGGGGTGGTGGGCTGCAAAGTAAAGGGAGAGCTCAGGGAGGGACAGAGGGACAGTCAGGACAGAAGGGAAGAGTAGCATATACTGTAGACAGGGGTAAGAGCAAAGGCAACCAGTGTCTGTCTTCAGAGAAGACAGAAGGGACCCTCCAGCACAAAATGTCTTGCCTGCAAATTCTGTGCTCCAGTGGGTAGAGAGTACACGGGTAGCGCAAGTCCCAGCACAACCATCACTGCATTAAGGCCTGGCCTGCCAGGGTGATGCAGAGGCGCCTGGGAAGGGGGACCCTCCAAGGGACCGCAGAGGAAGGATAAGGGAGCGGTGGGAAGCTCACCTAGCGGGGAAGCGCTGGGGGCTCGAGGAGCTGGCCTCTTCTTTGTCTTCGGGCTGCTGGTGGGAGTGATGCCATACCAGGGGTGGAGAGGCTTGGCAGCAGTCTCACTCTGCTCCTGCTCAGGTGTGCTCTTTTGGATGGCAGCACTCTCCTTTTCCTCCTCCTCCTCCTCCTCCTCAAATGGGTTGTATGGTTTGGGCTCTGTGGCATCAGACCTGCTCTCTTCACTTCTGGCTTTCCCCACCTCTTCCCCATCCTCCTCCTCTGAAGTCCTACTCAGAGTGTCGTGGCTGCTGCCTGGAGGAGGAGGAGGAGCTGGCTTCTTCTTGGGCTCTGCTTGCACCAAGGCCATCCATGGCGGGTCCTTGGCTCTGGTGGCAGCTCCAGCACTGGAAGAAGAGAGAGATTGAGGTGGCAGGGAACAGAGACAAACGAGGCTAGCAAAGCACAGGAGAGGGACTTAGTCCTTGGGGGAAAGGACAGATGGAGCAGGATGTCTCCCATGCAGAAGCAGCTTTCTCATCCAAGAGCTGCTTTCCTGAACACAAAGCATCTTTTTCTCTGCGGGCACACCTACGGGCCTGCGGGAAGCACAGCCAGCCTGACTTGCTTGCTGGGTCCAGCATTTGGGTTTCTGAATATTACAGCCTCCCTCTGCTACGCGGTGGTAAAGGTTGAGCTTTTTAGGCACAGCTGTTCTCCCCTCTCTCACACTGCTTCTAGACCCAGCTCTGCTCCTGTTTCTCACAGACAAAAGTTCCGGACCCTCACAGCTCCTCAGGCTGTGGATGGAGGGGGAGCGAGACCAGATACCTGCCCTCTGTGGTCACACTCCCTACCTGCGCTTCAGTGGGCTGTTCGTCACCTTATCTTTTGAGCATCCCAGGGACAGACTCCTCTTTGCTATGTCTGCAGGTGGAAGCGCCACCGCTCCTCTGGGGACATGGCCCACAGCAAGCCCACACCATGGCTCAGTGAATCACTGCTCATCAGGAAAGCTGCCATCACTTGCCACACGCACCAGCTCCTTGGCCACTGCGAATGCGGGATGCTTGTCCAACCCCTGTCCTGAAAGCAGCCAAGAATGAACCAACACCAGCAGGCTCCTGGGTAAGAGCCCAAGAGGTGTAAAGGTTGCAGCCAGGCACTCACCATCTCCCTTCACTGGACCTTTCCTGGGACAAACACTCCACAAGGCAGACAAGTGGAGTCTCCTTCTCCAGTCCAAGGAGAAGTCTCCTACTCAGCACCCACAAGCAGGGCCATTTCAGAAGGCACTTGGCAGCCTGCACATGTCACAGAAATATCTTTCTGAAGCTCTCAAACTCTTTGCAAACCCTAAGAGACAAAGGCCCTGGGAAGTACGGACAAACACTATCAGCCTGGCTGTAGTGGGCTGGCACCCGTTAGGTAAGGGAAAGGACCTGACCATAGCTTACATCCTCCTAAGAGCAGGGGCTGATGGAGGGAAAGGAGACCACAGCTGAGCCGCCCCACCTTGCTATGGGGTTTGCAGGTGATCTGCGAACAGAAAGACGTACCGATCAGAGGAGCAGGGTCTCCCGCGGGGTTTTGGGACAGGGGGGCTGGGTTCAGGTACCCTACCTAGAAAGACATAGGGTCAGACTGTCACAACACCAAAAGGACATGAAGAAAGAGGTTAAATCAATTCAAGGTACCTCTTACACATCTCCCCACAGGAGGCTGGCTACTCCCACTCTCTGAAGACCTCATGGTGTTTTTCCCACAGTTGGTGCAGTCAGTCAACCCCAAAACACCCCCTTTACCTTTTTCACCCCACCCTGGGAACTGCACCTGGAAAACTGATATGCCCCTCTGCCCCCCACACCTGCAAACTGCTCTAGCACTGCCACCTTCCCTCCACACTGGCAGCATCCTCTGGAGAAACACAGGTGAGCAGGCAGGCGTGAAACTTAGTGCTGCTCTCCCCACTATGGGGATGGCTGGCAACCGAAGACTCTGTTGTCTGAGCCTGAGATTAACTCAGAGGCTGAATGGTGTTAGGCTGCAGAGAAGGAGCGAAACTCATCCAACCTTCAGCCAACCACCTCAGCCGCTGGGGAGGTGGAGGGTAACCCCTGCAGCCAGTGCTCTCTTACCGTTCACCATGCCAGGCCCACACTCATTGCCCTCGCCTTGGAGAGTGGACCTGGGCCGGGGGATGGGGTGAGAGGTCGGAGGTGACAGGGCTGACACATCAGTGGCCCTCCTTGGGGCAGGCGTGGGCCGCGTGTCTCTGAGTTGTCCATCCAGCGAGCTGGCTTTGTCCTGCAGGAGCACTGTGGGCTTGCTGGGAAGAGGAGGTCGGGGGGGAGTTTGGGAGACGGGTGCCCCACTGTCTGCATGAGCAAGGGGCATCGCAGTCTCTGCTTTGCTGGGCATGCTGTCCTTCTCTGCTGGGCCAGCTAGCCCCTCTGCAGGCCTACAGGTCTCTGCCATGCTCTCCAGGGTGTCACTGTCATCCTTCCCCACCTCCGCTCCTACGAGGAGGGTATCCTGACCCATGCGGCCAGCCCCAGTTTCAGTTCTTAGCTCCGGCGACTGTCGGTCCGGGCTGGGCCTCCTCTCCGCCTTCCCACTCATGGCCAATTTACCACGATGATGCGTGCAGACAAAAGTCCCTGCCTCTGACCCAGGCTTGTATGACCCCGGCAGCAGCGTGCTGGAGCACTCCTTACACCTGCCAACAAGAAGAGAGAGCCCTGTGAGACAGGGGATGCCATCCTGCTCCTCAGGGAAGGCAACACACCTGGGAGGTCCTTGCAGGGCTAAGGAGTTAGTTCCCATCCCTGCTACTAAATCTAGTGTGGTCTTGTGGAAGTCATTCTGGAAAGGAGAGGAACAGAGAAACACCACTGTACGAAACCATGGGGAGTTCACAACTCAAATACTGTGTGCATTTGGGTTCCTCCTTCAATTCAGAAAGGATTTAATAGATGTGGAAGAGCAACAGCTGGTACTGGGATACGGCATGGTTTCCAGACCTGGAAGAGTAGAAACCCACAGTTTTCCGGGAAAAGATGCAGCTAGCTGGGGACAGTTGAGAGAGCTAGGAGATCACAGGTGATTCTGTGAGGGAGAGAAGGATCAACCATTTGCACCATGAAACAGGGATTATCAACTAGAATTAGGGAGCAGCTGGTTCAGAACCAGCACAGGGAGGCTACAGGCTATCTTGCAGGGGCCAAGGGTCCAGGGTGGGGAACCATAAGATGCATTTGTGAGGGGGAAAAAAAATAAAACAAAACCCCCCCAAACTCTGAGGATTAAATAAAATGATGCCATTTCCAACTAGGGAAATCCCTGTCCTGGAGGCTGGAAGACTAGTCAGGAGAAGCAGCATACGGGCCTAGCCTGGTCTCACGCTCGCTCTTGCTGGTGCTCACCACAGCCCCACAAGGGGCTGGAAGGACGAGGGAAAGACACAGTAGGGCCGTTCTTAACTGAGCTAACAGCTTCCCAGTCCCTCACTGTCTGGCACATCTCCTTGGATCATCCACTTTTTCCCCACTGAGCCTTTGAATCCTCCCTAACGAAGCCCTCCAGGTGCAAGCGTAATACACAGCACTGGCAACAACGTCAGCCCTTTTCCACCTGGGAAGGGATGCGGATAGCGTACATGAGAGAGCCAAGGGCAAGGGGCTGATCAAGCACTCCCATGAAAACAAAGCTTGTTCCTTCTTGTCTGAATACCTGGCACTCACAGCAGCTGCCTGCCCTACACAGCCAGCAGATAATTTTGGTGAGGAATTTTGCTCTAGGTGTCCAGTTGACTGGGATTTCCTTTGAAATGTGGAGCAAAAGCATGAGGGGACAGGGGCTCTAGAGAGGAGGGGTATGATGAAATGAAGAGGTGGCAAGTTTGGACAAAGGCATAAAGAGGGTTGGTTTTATCTCTGTCAACCCAGAGAAAACGCTGCCATGGGACATTCCTGACCAAATAGTGCCCATGAATCAGTGGGGAGGGATGGGGAAAGAAAGACAAGAAAAGCGTAAGGAGGCAAAATGCTCAGGATAAAATGCCAGGGATCTCACTGCTCAGTCTGAAGGGCCATGAGCTGTGCTAAGGTGGACACAGCACCTCTCCTATTCCTGGCCCATGAGCAACGCTTCACCTACACCCCAAAGCTCCTGCTTTTGCCCCAACTGCGGTTGGGAAGCTTGATGGGCCCTAGCTCAGCTCCCCTCCTGTGATGCTGTTTCTATGACACATCCCCAGCTAGTTTAGGCAAGAACTATTTATAATGAAGCCTCCTGTGTCTTCCCAGTGGCTCAGTATTTCTGTCCTCAGATGCCAGCTGCCCACTTGCCAGCTCTTGTCCTGTGGCCCATAGGAGAAATCTCATCCTTTCATCAACAAAGCAGGGAAAGCAAAGTGAAATGACTTCACAGGTGCTGCAGGTAAGGACCTGCACCCAGGGAGTAACCACAGAGCTGCTGACGTCTAATCCATCATTCTTTGGTTTGGTAACTGCAGCTCTCCACATGCTCCCCTGAGAGCTCAGCACCACCCCTGGCAGTGTGGGAGCCTGTATATCCAGCTGAGGACATGGAATGTAGGTGGAAGGATGTCTGTAGGATGATGTCCTGCCTTAGACCTCATTGGAAGTTGGAGGGGTGTGGTTCCAAGTAGGCAGGTAGTAAAGAGGCAGAGCACCCTGGTTTATGGAGGTGGGAGAAGCACAAGGGGCTGGCATCCCAAGACAGTGAAGTGGGAAAGCATACGAGAGCAGGGAGTAGGGGAGACAAGCAGCCCAGGGCTGGACACAAGGGGCTGGTGAGACCTCTGGGAGAGGGGGCTGGCAGGCAATCGGACCCTCTTCAGCATCATTTTAGGCATTGTAGTTGATGTTCCATGTTACCCAAGGACACAGACATACAAAGATGGGGTGCAGCTGACCGCAGACCTCCAGTTTGCCAAGGAGAGTGGCCACCCCACCAGGCCTGGCCACAACATACCTAAAGCACTGGCGGTGGTAGAGCTTGCCCTCAGCCAGGTAGCGCTGGACCAGATGGACGTGCTGCTGGCAGGCTGCACAGGTACTGCTGAGCTTGGTGCGCTGGGATTGCTCCAACAGGTCAGAGGGGACATCGTCCTGAAACACAATGCACAGGGAGCTCAGGACAGGGGCCACGAGCTGCTCCTCAGCCCATGGCTCCTCCAGAGCAGCTGCTCCCTGTGCAAGGCCCATCGCTGAGTGCTTGTGGCACAGCTCAGGGACTGACAAGGCACAGAACAGCTGCTGCTGAGTCCAGACATAGGGAGGCTGCCTCTCCCAAATTAGAAGAGCCACTCCACTTGCCCCTATCTAGGGCTGCGGCACTGTGGAATGAACTAACATAAACCCCAGGCAGCAGGACCTGCAAGAGGAACCCCTTCTCTTTGGAAAACGTGCCATCCCAGACACCTACTAAAACCTGAAGTGAAGAACCAAGAAAGAAAAAAAGGTATCTTTTCTGCTTCTCTAATCCCATGTTCTGCTCTTTCCTCATCTACATGGTTATCCTCCTATAGGTGGGAGGGTGCTTGTGCCCTCAGTGGCTCAAGGAACATGTGGCACCAATTTGCCCATCATCTTGCGTGCCATGGACAAATTTCAGTCCACAGACCCCTAGACAGAAATCACACTTGTAGCCGAGTCTCCCAAGGCACAAAAATCCTAAGCACCCCTCCCACCCCAAAATACACAGGTAGCCCCGTGCAAAGATCCATCCCACTGGGATGGTCTCTCTCCCACCTCCTCACCCACAGCGCAGGGAACACCACTGCCTCAGGCTGGCTTTGAATCAAGAAATTAGGTACCTGTGGTGCCGGTGAACTCTCAACCGAAGCCACAGGCTTCCTGTGGGACAGCAGAGGAGGCGAGGAGGCAGCAGCTGGGCACTTCATAGGCGGAGGGACTCTGGCTGGAGGCAGAAGGCAAGGAGGATCAGGCGCAGAGAGGAGTGGTGACTCACACCACCCATGTGGGGGAAGGGGAGGGGAAAAAAAAAAAAAAAATCGTCTAGCCTTGTGACATAGGATGGGACTTGCTCCCGACACTTCAGTGCCTATTTTAGGTGGAAGAGACAAACATAATCGGGGTCAGCTGCAAGGCTGCCAGAGAGCCTGGCCATGCTGTGGATCTCCTTCTGTGGCCCAGAGATACCAGCCTCTCACTGTGATTTGATTTACTCATCAAAGGCTGCTTGGCTTCCTTGTAATCAACTCTCTAAGAAATGCTTAAAGCCCAGAGCACCCCAGGTAGCTGTTGATGTATTGTTGTGACCCACTGGGCCCCAGGGCTTCCAGGCTGTCAGCAGGTCTTCAAAGCATTCCTTGCCAGTGAGGACTGGCACTCACACACCAGTCCCCAGTGGGAGTCCTTGGCTGGGAGGTCAGCATCCCTGGAGAACTATACACACTAAATTTATCTGATGTTGTATCAGAGAGTGGAGCAGAGGAGATCTGGAGCCCTTGTCTCCATCCAGGAGGGATGCCCTGGAAGAGCTGTCTCAGAGCAGCACTCAGCCCAGGCTGCAGTTGCAAGGGCAGACAAGCTGTTGTGAGAAACTCCACCCTTGCTCCCCTCCCTCTGTCCTCCAGTCATTCTGCACTTACCGAAGTGATAAAAATTAGCTGCGGTAAGCGGGATGCCTATGTAGGTTTCTCTTGTTTTAGTGGGTTCCAGCAGATGGCAAAGAGGTCTGATGAGCATCCAGGGGTGGTGGCCCAACCCAAGTGACAGGAATGCAGCACGGAGGGAGGAGAAATTAGGTGTCTTTCTGCAGCCTGAGCTGTTAAACCACTCCCCACTTCTTGTGCAACTTCACTCTCATTAGAGGCCTTCCTCACCAGCACAACCAAGATCCAGGAAAGGCAGGTACTACCAGCTCCTCTCCCGTTCCCCACAAACACATACGGGTCCCATTTGCCACAGGAAGGAGGAAGCACAAGGTAATGCTGGATTTCCTGTACTCAAGTGGGGGCAAACTGGAAGCCAGAGGGGTGGGAGGACACTCACCTTGGCTGGGGTTGTTGAAATGGTTGTAATACTGAGACACGTAAGTCATGATGCTGAGGCAATCAGGGACTTTCATGGAGACCATGTCATTAGGATCTAGCAGGGCTGGGATGCCCAGCTCCCGCTCTGCCAATTCAAAGGCCTGCAGGAACAGCAAAGGGGTGTTACAGAGAGAAAACTGATGCTCTCTAAAGAACTAGCTGAGAAATCAAGTTGGAAAGACCCTGGGAAGGTTAAGTAGTAAGCCTATAGCAACCCTGACAGAGGCTCCCAGACATGCTGCTTGACTGGAAAGGCAGCATCAAAAGCAAGGAAACAAGTTGTTGCAGCTGCCCTTTCCTCCAAGTAATTTCAGCTGCCTGTCCACCTGCAACTCCCATCTGAAGGGCCCTGGCATTCAGATGCTGCACAGGGAAAGGGAGGTTAACTTTCAGAAGGTCTCAGTTTTCATTGGAAAAAAACAAAACAATGGTGTTTTTTCAACCTGAGAAACGGGCACACCACCAGCGCCCTCATGCTGGCACTAGCAGGGCCTTGGCTGGCACCATGAATGTCTCAGGGCTGGCGGATACTTCCAGTGACACAGCCAAACACCACCTCTACTGAGCAATGTTCCCAGCCACCCTAAATGCTCACCCCACAGAAACACCAGCTCTGCCCACCTTTTCATGCTCTGGGGTGTCACATCTTCCCCTCCCACAGTTGACACAGTCATCCCAGCTCAGCAGCCAGCACCCTGCCACACACAAGCCACTTCACTACTTTTCTGTGTCTCAGCAAGCAGATATGACAAGAACATTGTGATAAGAAGCACACAGCTCCTGCAATTGCGTACACAGCTACTTGGAAAGAAGGAGTAAAGGAGGAAAATAGCTGTTTAAGAGCTTCCCACTTTGTGGTGTATGTGGATTACTGGCTACATGCTGGCCATCCCGCTGTTGGGCCACATGCATCTCCAAGGGAGGGCAGCTGTGAAACTACAGCAGGGACTGAAGAGAAAGTGAGCTAGGAGGAGATGAGAGTGGTGTGGGCACTGAAAGGTGAGGTACCAGGTGTGGGTAAAGACTGAAGGTGCCTTGTCTCTGAGGCACAAGCTGCTGTGCAGGGTGTGGGATCTAAAGAAAAGGAATGGAGAAATAATGAAAATGGATATTTGCAGTAACTGGAAGTGTTAAATGCCTGCTGTGGACACCCAGTTCTGCTCAGCCTGGCTTTAAGCTGGTCCTCTGGACCGAGCCTGGCTCAACACAAAGCTACAAGCAGCAGTGAGCAAGGAGAGACCCCAGCTTAGGAGTCACTAATAGGAGAAGAAACCCATTGCTCTCAAATGGGAAAAGAGATCTGCTAATGGCTGAAAGGGGCCAACTAGTCTAGGAAAGGGCATGGCCAGGACCCAACTGGAGAGCCCTAATCCTGAAAACCCCATTGACCCAGCTCAACTCATCTCAGAAAGGTGATGTCCCCTGTCTCTCCACAGACTATCAGATGGAGCCAGCAGCAATTGGGCCTTCCTCAGAAAAAAACTCAAGGCTATTGCTGCTCCATCCTAACCCCAGCTCTCCTGGGATTGGGCATCTCCCCATTCCCCACTGCTTGCTTCTTCCATTGACTCCAGTTGTCCCAAGCAGGAGGGGAGCATTGCAGACCAGCCTAGGTCCAGCATGACCTTCCTCTCTGCTTATGCCTGCAGTAAAACAAACTTCCTGCTTCCATTGCCTGCAAGTCTAGAACAGCTGAGGTCAAGATGTTGCACCATTTTAATCCTCACCTAAGATGTTGTTTTGACAACTATCAGGATAACCATCTTATCTTCTCTTCAGCACAGGCCAGAAGCTGATGTTTCAGATTCCCTTATATTTCCAGAGAAGCTCCTGCCTGTTACTTACAGATTTTTCTTACACCCTCATCACTACCACAAAGTCCTCCCCACACTACATGACCACCATGAAGTCATTCTCATGTGCCTTCCTCCTTCTGTGCACTGCATAATGGGGACTTACCAAGCGGTTATTCTCATAGACATCATCCTTGGAGAGAGAATCAAAGTCTCTGAAATAAGAAAGCACAAAAAAGCCACATGAGGTGCAGAGGAAAAGTGCCCCAATGCCAACACGCAGGTTCTCAGGACAGCCACCCTTATAACAACTCAATGTGTAACACCCTAGATAAACAAAACCTTGGCAAAAGCAGATTTCAGGTTGTAAAGGGACAAAGAAACCAAAGGGAAATTGCAATTAAAAAAAGAAAACAAGTCCCAAATGGGTGCTAACCAGGAAGTTAAAATGTCATTCTCATCTCTCATTACCCACTTCTTCTGCCCTTGCGATTAAAAGCTGCAGAAATACCAGGGCCACGTTCCTATTAGCACCACACATCACTGCACTGAAGGGTGCACAACATCACACCAAACTTGCCCCTCCAAGGCCACTGGCACAAGAGGAGGATGGGGAAGCAGATCTCCCACCTCAAGAGAAAGAGCCAGCTGTGCTAGATTGCTCCCTTCTACAAGGGTCCTTAGACAAACCTCTCTGAACCACCTTAAGGGATGTGAGGTTGCCCCAGGGTTTGGGGTGACACAGAAAATCTTAAACTACACCTCTGTCCTCACCTGCCCCCCAACACTTGCAGTACACAGCAAACCATCACTGGCCACAGCCTTTACAGAGAGGCAGCTTGCCTGAACGCAAGGCGCTCAGTGAGGAACTCTAGCAGTTCCCAACCTGGGCACGTTGTGGCATTTCACTTGCTCACCTGGATCCCTTCATGGGATTGAATCAGCCCAGCCAAAGGGAACAACTAACCGCCTTTGTCAGAGGAGCGGAGGGTAGAGGGTTAAAGCAGATTTTTTGATAGAGGGGGAGAAATACAGAAAGGAGTTAGTTATACCTTCTGCATGTGCATGTGGGTATAATGTGTGAAAACAGCACCATGCTAAACTGATCACAGCCCCTTCCTGCCCAGGAGCTCAGCTTTGTTACCAAAAAAACCTCACACAGCAGCTTGGTGTGCCTGAGAGCTGGATTCACAGAGGAGGACACAGCCCAGAGACGTTTAGAGTCAGGCGAAGCCACTCCAACGGCCCAGAAAGGTACCAAAGCTTGGGAGACTGACCCAGAAAGACAATTCAAATTAGGGCAGGGGGAGCAAGACCCCACCCCAAAGGTGACACACAGTAATTGGGTGAGACGGCGAAGCCTCAGCCGTGTGCTGAGCCTCCCTTCCTCCATCCCTCTTTGGATTTTATTCCTGTACCACCGACCCAACCCACCCTGGTGCCACACCGCAGGGCAACCAGCCCCTTTGCCAAGCCCCTCAGGCGCCTTTCCCAATGCTGCAGAGGAAGCCTGTGGTGAGCTCAGGAAGATTTTCCCAGCTGCCTGACCTACCATAAAAATCACACTTCCTCCGTTCAAAAGCAAAAGGCTGCTGATGCCGTTTCCTCCCAGATAAATGCAACTGCAGTCGCTTGCTGCTGCGGGAGCAAATGCAGCAGACATGAAGGAGATGGGCTGGATGTTCAGCTCTGTGCAAGCACCCTTCTGAAAGCTCAAACATGCACAGAACTCAGCCCGTTCAAAATACCACAACGTTCCCCTCTGTAGGCTAGTAAGAAAAGGCTTCAGCAGCAACCTTCACTTTGATGTGAAAACTAGTGCCTTTTTTGTATTTATGACTGGTTTCCACTAGGAGATCTTTTTCCCCCTAAGTTGTTTTTTTTTTTTTCTAGAGAAATCCTTTAACCTTGCTTTTTTTTTTTCTTTTTCCTTTTAAAGAAAATACTAGCTTGGGAACACAGGAGAAGTGATGACAGAAAAGTTGATATATCAACTGCCCTCTAAACATTCACAACCTTCATTTTGAATGCCCTCACTTTCAGGATATGGGAGGGGTGCAGCTGGAAGCTCAAGCTTGGTGGCCGGGGCTGGGAGAGCATTTTTTGACAGGCAAAACATCACGTCCATTCCACTTCGCCCCAACAAACCAGAGCTGTTTTAGGAAACCCAGGCAAATCTGCCTGAGAAAATAGATACCAGCAGAGAGGATGTGAAGCTCAAGAGGTAACAGCACGGCTACCAAGCAGCAAGGGAATACAAGATTTTTTCCACTAATGTAGGATTGCAGACTCTCAGCTTTTACCCAAGATACTGAAGCCCATCAGTACGAGGCCCCAGGGATCACAGTTTATTCAGTTCCTCTCCACTGCATTTTCCAGCTCCCACTCCAAACAAGCCAAGCAGGACCGAGCTGATCTCCATCACTCCCACATGCCACTCCGTCACGTGGCATCCCTATGGCTCCGGGCACGTTTCTTGTACCAACGTGCAAGGAGCTTGGCCTCTCAGGCATGGGGGAAAGTCACCCCAGACAAACCCCTTTCCTCTGTGCAAATTGCCTCCTCTGCAGAAAGACCAGAACTTGCCATCTCACAGCTCTGTGACATGTGGGTGCACGTCACAGTACTTCCTTGCCCTGATCTCAGCAGCTTTTCATCCAGCCCTGCCCAGGCTCCTCTCCTGACAACATACAAGTCCAAGGGATCAGATGTAAGAATATGCAAGACTCTTGCTATCCCAGTTAAACAACTGTCTGGACTCAGCAAACCCCATCACTGTAGCATACCCTGGAGTAGTATTTCCAGGCAAATAACATCCCAAGCGCTTACCTAATTGGATACATGCACAACCACTAAGCACTCCAGGGTTTAGGGCAGCTGCCAGGCGGCAGAGCAGACCCAGGGAAGGGGGAAGGGTGAGCTGTACAGCGAAAACCAGAGCAAATTCCTGGATTCCCCAAATATAAATCATGAGCTCTTTAACGGCAGTGCCGCACAATAAGCCCTTCAGCTTTCCAGGTCTTGTCAGGGAAATGCAGGCAGTAGATGGGAAGGAACAAATGAGATTTGTGATCCTGCCTATAAACGAACCCATGGCTCTAGGGACACAAAACAGCGTTTCTAGCACACGACCCTCATCTCCTGTTTTCCTCAAGCTTCCATCTCTCTCGACACTCAAAAGACATGTGCCATGCTCTCTTATTCTTCTTGTTCCTCCCCAGCTCTGGGGAGGCTACACAGCTTGGGATGCTGAAAGATGCTTCTTACTTCGCTAAGCTGCAGCAAATGCCTTGTAAACACCAATTTTATGCTTTAGATTTCTACAGCACTGAGCAAACAAACTCGTTAATGCCCACAGTCCACTGTCAAGTTGAGCTGGATGCTTCCAGCAAAAGAAGAGATTACATGTCTTGCCTTGAGATCACACAGCCAGCAGCACAGTTAGGGGCTAAGGCTGGAATAGATGATCCTAGAGGTCTTTTCCAGCCTAAGTGATTCTGTGATTCTGTAAATCCAGGTCTCCCTTTTTCCCAGCTGGGAGAGAGAGGCAGTGAAACCAAGGAGGCGTGTACAGTAGCAGAGCTGAAGTCACAGACTTTCAGCTTTGTGGTTCAACACACAGGTCCTGCAGGTATGCATCTCCTCCTTGGTGGTCAGTTGATGACACTGGATTCAGTAGACACCAAGCACTTACAGTCTACTTCTTTAAAAAACAAAACAAAACAAAACCAAAAAAACCCATAAACCAAAAAACCCTCCAGTGTTTCCAAGAGTTCTGCAGAAGCTCCTCCAAAGCTCTCCAGGGGACCATCCTTCTGATGGCAACTGTCTCATCTCAAGGTGGCTATTCAAATCAGAAGTCATGCAGAAAACTATCCCCAGCCTCATTTACCCATATGGCCCTTCACGACAACCTTTTCCCCAGTGCGTCATCACCAGTGCAGCAGCACAATAAGGGGGTGTCCTGGCAGGGTAAGACAACCGGGACAGACCAACAGCCACCACAACAGCAAAAGAAAGCCTGGAGGATCAGGCTGCCAAAGGAGTGGTGCTAGACAGGTAGAGAAGAGAGCTCCAGCTCCTGCATGGATGTGATCATTCCTCCCCCTGCAACTCAAGGGGAAGACAGCAGGAAGCAGAGAAGGTCCCCTCTGGGGAGCAGCATGGCCATCTCACGCAGGCCAGGAGAGCCCCACACAAAGGAAGACCAAGCAAGGTCAGAAATGTACTTGCAGATCCCTGCCAAGTCCCATTACCGAGCTGACTGAAAGCACTTTAGAAGAAAAGAACGGCAACCACTTTTCCTCTGCTGTCAGGAGATTTACTGCCTCTGATCCGATCTTCTCACTTCCAAATTGGGACTGGCTGAAGAAGTTGGAATCAGATGAAATGATGCTACTCTCCTGACCGCCCTCTGAAAATCCCTCTGCAACATGCCATGTCCTTGTAAGGCCCTGGGCTTTGTCTCAACAACACAGCTTGTGCCGAGGACCTGTGAAGCATTTTGTTAGGACATCTGCCAGGAGCAGATTTAAGCCCACTGACAACTTAAAAGCAGTGTCTGCTGCTTAATGGGATGGTAAATATGGTTAATGGGAAAGTACCCGGTGGTTTTAGTGGTGTTTATCACAAGCTTCTGCTGAACCTCTGCTTTTCAGTTCCCAGTATGCCACTTACAAAAAAAAAATAAATTAAAAAGTCCAGAAACACAGAAATTGCAAGTGTTCCTCACCTTAACCTGCCTCTTACCCTCCGGAGCACTTTCAGAGGCTCTATCCTAGCCAGTCTGAGCAAGCCATACCATCCAGGAGCTGGCAGGACACAAGACCATGCAGCTCCCTCAAGATCCAGAGTGATGCAAAGCCATTGTATGTCTCTGCTCTCGGTGGTTCCCAAACGCCACACTGAGGGTTTTGTGGCAGCCATCTGAAACACATCAGGCAGCAGTTCCACTTCTAGATTACCTGCTAAGCTTCTGCTCTAAGAACACGGGCCTGTTTTGCCCTCTCATGGACACTGCAGCTCCACAGTGGAGTCACAGAATCACAGAACCATAGAATGTTTTGGCTTGGAAGGGATGTCAAAGATCATCTAGTCCAACTCTCCTGCCATGGGCACAGACACATCCCACCAGACCAGGCTGCTCAAAGCCCCATCCTGTAAGCGAGGCCTTACACACTTCCAGGGAGGGGGCATCCACAAACTCTCTGGACAACCTGCTCCATGTCTCAATACCTGTAGAGTAAAGAATTTCTTCCTTACATCTGATCTACATCTTTAAAACTGTTACCCCTTGTCCTACCACTAGATTCCCTAATGAAGAATCCTTTGTCTTTCCTGTAGGCCCTTTTTACGTACCGGAAGACCTTATAGCGTAAGGTGTCTCCAGAGCCTTCTCTTCTCCAAGCTGAACAACCCCAGCTCTCTCAGCCTGTCCTCACAGGAGAGGTGCTCCAGCCCCCTGATCATCTTTATGGCCGTCCTCTGGACCCGCTCAAGCAGGTCCATGTCCTTCTTATGTTGGGGGGCCCTAGAGCCGGACAGGGTACTCCAAGTGGAGTCTCAAAAGGGTAGCGTGACTGTCAAGTCTCTGCCTGCTAGAGGTCGCTGTTTTGACAGACCATCCCGTGGCCAGTGCAGAAGAAAGGATTTGGTCAATTCAGGCAACCTCAGAGGAAGAGCCACCAGTCCTGGAGCAGAGCATGACAGGGGACGCACCACTGGGCTTTGCTGGCAGGCAAGGAGCCTGTGCGTGCTGGAGGCGTGGCAAGGCGAGGCGATGCCTGCCTGCACTGCCAGGGCCACCAAAGCCTAGAGCAGAGGGGAGGAGGATTCCCAGCAATGCAGGTCGGGGCAGATTCCTTCCAGTGGCTCAGCCAGTTTCTCCAGCCTGATACCAAGCCCCCAGGCAATCCCGAACTCACCGGCTGCTTCTTGAAACTCGCATTCCCCGTCAGAGCCTCGAAAGGGAGGTTTGCCAGGGGAGGCCAGCAAGGCTGGATGTCCCTGCTGTATGCGCTCCCTCCTGCCTTCACCGCACCATCCACAGCAAACAAGCTGGAAGCACACGCAAGAAGCGGCCTGGCCCAGGGCTCGGCATGCTTCCAGAGGCTGGCTCTGCCCCCAGGAACGTCCCTGTGCTGGGCGGGCCTCTGGTCCTCGGGAAGCGGGGACGTCCCCCTCCCACAGAGGCAAAACAGCCCCACATCCAGCGGGGAGCACCTGGTCCCTGACGGGTTCCGCTCCCAGTTGGGTGTATGCTGGTACCAGTACGCTAGCTCGAGGCCGGCCCTCGCCCACCTCCACGCTCTCCTGGTCCTTCAACCGCCCGACTCCCGCTAACCCGGGCCCTGCGAGCCCAGGTCAGAAGGTCACTCACTGAAACACGGCATCCTTCATCCCAGTACCCAGCGATTTCAGAAGGCACCGGAGCCGCCGCTGTGCTGCCTCCGGACTCCCCACGCCGCAGCACGGGCGGAACCTGTCTCTCCCAGCCAGGCCGGCGCCGTTTCCCCCGGC
>VZZY01001580.1:80984-94637 GCA_013400335.1 Eurystomus gularis
GTGATAGGACAAGGGGTAACGGTTTTAAAATAAGAGAGGGAAGATTTAGACTAGATAGAAGAAAGAAATTGTTTACACTGATGGTGGTGCAACACTGGAACAGGTTGCCCAGGGAGGTGGTTAGATGCCCCATCCCTGGAAACAGGGTCAGGTTGGACGAGGCTCAACCTGATCCAGTTGAAGATGCCCCTGCTCACTGCATGGGATTTGGACTAGATGACCCTGAAGGTCCCTTCTAACCCAAACTGTTCTATGACTCTATAAAACATGGGAGAGAAGGGGACAGAGTGGTACCCTAGAAAGACAGTCCTTAGGGCTTTCTGCTGCCAGGTGAGTAGGGCAGCAAGCTGGGGAGGTGCACTCATCCCGTGGCTCTCCCCAGCTCACTGAAGGCTGAATTCTCAGAGAAAAGCCCTGAACAAAAGTTGCAGCCTTTTTTTTCCCATTCAGTCCCTGAAGGAGGGGGGGCGACTGCAAGCAGAAACTGGAGAGGTGGGACTGAACTCAAGTTTAACTTCAGCTATAAGAAAAACCCCAAAACACCAGGCAACCTCATTTCTGGATCCCACTCAGGCTTAGATGTAGGCTGCTCTAGGCAGCAGCTGTTCTCAGCAGTCCTAGGGGCATAAACTGCAGCAGCAGAGGACATGGAAACATCACACAGGGGAGTACACGTGGGATGTAGGTGGCTCACAGGGTAGGCACAGGGCCAGGGAGGGCTTTGAAGATAAAGTTACAGGCAGCACTTCACAGGAAGCCCTGGAAGAAGTGGAGGAAGGGTGCGATACAATCTCAGGAACCCACGACATGGAGGAGATGGATTGTCACAAGAGCTGGCTTGCATGTTTGGTGTGATAGTCTGACAAGGGCAGGGGAGAAAATGCACTATTAAATGTTAGTTTATTTTGCTAAACATGTTTTTTACTTCCAACTGGGCAAAGGGTAGGGCAATAGCTACCTCTGACAGAAGAGCTTATCGCTGGCAGTCACAAATCAGTAGGAGTCCCTTCTCCATGTTTTTTTAATGGGCTCTATATTCCTTTCTCCAGTCAGATCTCATGCTTAGTGCCCTCCTCCTCCTATTCTGCTGTTTTGTTCTATTGCTTCATGGCCCCAGAGCTGTAACAAGTGAAAAATAAACTCTCTCTGCCTGACTTATGCAGCCTTCTCCCTTGGTGCCCGAGATAATCTGTGGTGTAAATCACTGGAAAAGCTACTATGTAGAGAAAAAGGAAATGAAGTATTGTCTTGGTTTTGTAATGACCAAGCTGGCTGCTCAGGATCCCCCAGACCTTCCTGACAGCTTCTTCCTGATGTGTCCTAAGGGAAAGCAGGATCGGGGACGTTTAACTGTCTCTTCCAGGGTCCATAATCACACTCATTCCCTTCACAACTGCAGGTTATGGACACAGTAGATGACCCTGTGCTATGGTTTCCTCTGATAAAACTGTTTTGACCAGAGTGCCTGAGAACAGTTCCACTAACCCAACCCCACTGCAGCAGGCAAGGCTCAAGCTCTGACAAACCCACCCCGCCTCCCAGCAAAACATCTTTCCAACAGCAGCCAGGCTCTGCTGATGCTGCTGAACACCCTCCATTCCTCTGGCTTCAAGCAGTGCCAGGCACCGCAGCTTGCTAAGCCCATCTTTCCGCCCCGTGAGAGAGCTGCAGGCTCTTCCTGGCTTCGTTCCATCAAGTGCCAGTCCTGCTCAGTTAACCTTCAGTGGTGCCTCAGACAAGGCGTGGAGCCAGGCAGATTGGTGGATGGTCTCTGCGCATCCTCTGGAAGCTGCTCTGGCAGACACAAATACAAGCAGCAGCGTATTCACGTACCCGAGAACAGCCTGTAACCGCCAGAGAATTTAAGATAACACATATATGCATTAAAAGTCTGTAACTCCCAACATGCCAATCACAGATTAAAAACAGAGTAAATCCAACTAACACATTGGATACCTTTGCTGTGCTATGAACCAGATCATGGAGATACTGCCCTGCCAGAGGTTGCTGCGTATCCCAGAGGTAGCAGCAACTGAAACCCTGAGTGCATGTTCTGGGAAAGATTTAGATTTTGCATAAACAAGAAAGTAGGAAGAGAATTGCTGCTGACAGCTATGCTCACCGTGCTGCTGTTGATAAGCATACACAAGCAAAAGTGCCAGCCCTGAAAGTAAAAAGGAGCAGATTCTCTTGGCATGAACCCAGCTCCCGTGGGCTGCTGCAATGCAGTGGCATCTTAGTCCTTCAATTTCTTAATGATATGGCTGCCTCAAACCCCTCAGAACTGGAGGTAGTAAGTTCTCTGCATGTGTAACACTAAGGGCAGCGGCTAGAAGGCCAAAAGGAGCGGCCCATTTAATCTCACTCGGTGCTGCCTGTACCCTGCCCACCTGAGTTACAGGACTTTGCGATGGGAAACACCGTTTACTTCTGAGCAGTATCTAGGACACCAGAAACTTGACCCCAATTCAAACACGGCGTATAATCCAACAAAGGCTAATTATTCCTGGCTTCTGAAAAGAATCACATACGAAGCCAAGCTGGGCTGCCAGGAGCCTTCAGTGGAAAGGAACGAGGAGAGGTACGGAGGGGCAGGTGCTATATATGAAACACGCTTTTGTGCAGCTTTCCTAGTACACATGCAGGTTTTTCTCCTGCACCTGTTTCTACCACTCAGACACCAAACTATTTAAAGACAGCAAAAGGAGAGGGGAGAGAGGGTGTGGAGGGCAGATGAGATTCGTTCTTTGCATTCTCCTCCACAATATTTATAGGTCTTTGATTCCCTGTTATAGGGCTAGTTTTCAACAGTTTTTTCTCTTTCAAGGTGCTGCAAGTTTGGCTTGAAAAATCCAAAGTGGCTGGAAACCTGCGAAAATTACCATTTCAAGGGTTTTAATAAGTTTAAATGCCCTCAGGCAGTTTTCTGGAGAAACTGGACTCCATTAAATTAAGGGCCAGGACTTGGGCATCACTTGTGCTGAAATAAAACAGATCTTCCAGCAAGGACATCTCATCAGATGACCAAAGTTAATATTGGTTGAATGCTTACAACCCCCCTCACCCTTCCTTTAAAAACATGTCAGTCTACTCTGGAGGATTTCTACTTCATAGTAATTTTTTTTTAAAAAAGGAGGGGATTGCAAAAATTCAGCCCTCTAGGAAAGCAACTACAACTCAGGTTTATTCAATGTGTTGGTCAAGAGCTAAAAGGAGTAATATTAGCTGTATCTCTTTCCACATCCTGTGGGAATGCTGTGGAACAGCTCATTTTCTCCCTGTTAATCAGTTCCGCAGCCTTCCCTGTTCACTGTGCGCAGGGCCTTTACAGAGCATGGAAAGAGAACTGCTCCCTGCTGTTACCCGTGACAGTGTGGACCAAAGACAGAGCAAACCAAGAGCAGCTGCCCATGTGCACACCCAGATGCAATCATATTCTTCCACATAGGAAAAATTAAATCAGATACTGATGCTCACAAGGAAAAATCCACTAATTTATTAGATGTCCTGTCCTTCCTAGGATAACCTGAGCCAAATGAGTCTGCTTATTTAAGTACAAAAAACCTTCAGAGTCACAGGAGATCCCAGAAATGCCAGAACCCTGAGCTCTCCTCCCTCACCACAAAGAGAATAATCTCTTCCACCAACTTCTCTACTCAGGCCGATTGCTGCATCCACAGAAGCTTTAGGGTCTTTGGCCCATCTTCTTCAGGGTTCGATTCAGCTGGAATTAGAGAAAGTAAAGGTCAGAAGAATACACAGTGACTGACACACACTACTGTTCCCCTCAGCAGCATTTGTCCAATGCCCCTACTCCTTCCTCTACAACTCACTGACAGTAAGAGCTCTCGCACAAGTGCAGGCAGTGTGCGAAGCAGAAGTGGAACTAGTAAAACTTCCTTCTCCTCTCCAAGACAGCAGGGGAAGATGGGGGGAGAAGAGAGGGTGCAAACTTCTAGCAGTGGTATTGCAACCCTCTACTGCTGAAGTCACCACATCTCAGGATTTTGCTGCCAGTCTCCAGTGTGGAGCAGCCTCTGTTGGGAGAGCAGAGCAGTGACAGAACATCACCCCTGGGCTCAGCACGACGCTGAAGTCGTCTATGCCCCAGAAATCTTTGAGGCCACTTTCCAGAACTGTAGTTATGAGGGTAAAGATATAGTTTTGGTTGTGTTACTGATAGGAACACCACAGTTGTCTCAGGACAATGGAATCAGTGTCCTTGGACAGTAAAACCCTCCTCCTGTGGCTCAGACGAGCACTTCTCACCCAAAAACACACCATTCTTCGAAGGCCAGCAGTTGCTGCTTAAACCACTTGCCTTTGCCCAGCACCCTGCAGAGCCTCGCCCCAGCAAGGCATCACATGGCTGTCTCACACAAGCGTGGCTCTTCCAGGGCCTGCACAGCCCAATGCTTGCCCTACTTTTGCCAGCTCTCCTGCCCAGTCCTCACCTCCTCAAACTTGTGGATCTGGCGGATGAAGAAGTCCCCATAGCGTCGAGCAACCTTCGTGTCTGCAATATGGATCATGTCCTGGGGAGTGAACATCATGAGGTCAGGAAAAGGACTGCACGAGGAGGGAGACAGCAAGCACTGCCAAATGTGAGGAGCAACCCAACAGGCTTCAACTCCAGCCCTGGTTTAGCATCATACATACCTAACCTGTGCCAGTCCCACAGAAACCACTCGGTTCTCTGTGGGCTGGCTTCCCAATACCTTTGCCTGGGATGTGTCACAAATTCACACTGTATTCACTTTCCCACACCCTTGCACACTCTGTTTTTGCCTCTCTTTGGAGCAGTTTGACAGCCCCAACCCCGACTCACGGTCTGCTTCCCTCCACCGACAGCTAAGAGTCGTGCTAGCTACCAGGAGAGCTAGGCTGCAATACACATTGGTCAGACAGAAGTCAGTTTGGTTCATGTGAACAGGGAAGACAAAGCCTGAGATCTTGGAAGGAAGAACTCTTGGTCCTTAGGGCAGATCAAGGGGTAGCCTGTTGTCCTTCCTAGCAAGGAACCTAACTGTTACTATCTTCTTTGAAAAAAAAAAAAAGAAGTCTCAAAAGACTCTTTCCTGTGCTTCCAACTGCCCAGAGCTCCAAGGGCTGGAACACACTTTGTATTTAGATTCCTGCTAAAGCAGGCAGATCAAAGTGCTGCTCCAGTGCAAAATGGACCTGTAACATCATCAAGCAAGATCCCTGCTTTGTCAAGCTAAGGGGAGACCTACAAAGCTGACAATCTCACCTGACACTGACAGCACTGTCACCCAACTGTCATCTCCTGAGAGTGCTGAAAGAAAAACAGTTCCTTCTGTCCTGGGAAAGACATTTAAGACCCTTGTTTTCTGGGATGTGTCACAAATTCACACAACTGTCAAAGCTGCCTGTGACATCCCATTACTGACATTCCCATTAAACAGGGCTACAACTTCACTGCAGAGAGCCAAGACCTTCACATGGCAAAGGAAGGAAGGGAAGTTTCCCACACACTGAAACAAAATTAGGTGCTGCCACTTCCAGAATTTCCTGGGTGAAGGAATTTCCTAGCCAGCAAAGGGCAGATACCAACCTTGTCAATATAGAAGTCGACCTCAGAGGCAGACTGGAACTCCCCGTCCAAGGCAGATATGCCACTGGTCCATACCAGGTTCTTCATCTTGTGCTTGAAGACAAGCAGCTGGATACGAAACTCCTGCTCTGTGAGGTCTAAGAAGCCAGCCAGCTTGGCCACAGGCATGGTGGTGTAGAGCTTGAGGAAGCTACGGATAGTGGAGAGCTGAGCCTGCTGCTGAACCTCATCAGCAAAGACCTTGAGCTGCTGCAAGAAGGGCTCCTTGTGGTAGTTGGGGTGCACGTTGTCGTAATTGGGCACCACGGGGGAGAGGAATTTGGGGCAAGCATAACTGAAGAGCTCCTCATAGACTTGTGCGTCACCTTTCTGCATGCGCAGCATCTTATCCCCGTATTTCTCTCGGAGCTGTAGGTGGATGCTCTCATCTATGCGCATGGGGTACATGGTGAGGGCGATGGCCAGGAGTGCGTGCATCTGCTCGTTCTGCTTGTTAATCTGAGACAGAGAGGAAAACTCATTAACATATCAGCATGTTCAGGCTTTATGGTGCCAGGAGGGAGCTGCAGAAACAGACCCTTTACCCAGAGCACTGATGTTCCTAACACTCAAGGGGGACAGCACAAAGAAGCAGTGCCTCTGGGCAAAGCAGAGAGATGAATGGTGTGTCAAGGCTCCCATCAATGAAGAAGAGCGCTGGGCAAGAGAAGAGTACAGAGTGAATGTATCCAGAGCCATACAGGAACTGGATGGCCAGAAGCAGGTTTGACTGCTTTGGTGCAAGTACAGAGGAGAAGGGAAAGCAGATCATTTAACAACCATCTCCTGGCAAGGGACTGTTATCAGGGAGGCCAGCGAAGAAAAGACTGAGAAGGAATATTTATCCGAGTGTGGGATGAAATGGACAGCTGTGTGGCTGAAACACACATACCAAATTCTTGAAGTGTCATGGAATTAAGAATGGCAGGATTTGGCTACACAGAGTTAGAAATGAATCACAAGGATGAAAGGAGACAGCAGCAGCAGGGAGTAAAAAGAGGCACCAGAGGCAGCTTAGGTGGAAAGAGAAGGGAGCTTTGTTTCAGCCAGGAACAGGACTGAGAAGCATTGACAAGAGTATCATTAGCAGCTGATTTTTATTAACAACATTGCCTAGAGGGAGGATGCAAATGGAGCCAGGGCAGGTGCCTGGTGAACAACCAAAGAACTAGTAACAGTGCTAAAAGAAAGCAGTGCCACACATGGCAAAGGAGTTCAAAGGCTCCCCAGTCACTACCACCAGCATAGACCAGGAAAATAAGGCTGGACTATTACATGTAGGTTATCAGGTGACAAGAGGAGGGGCAAGAAAGAAGACAGCAGCTTTTTCTTTTGGGAAGTCTAGACCTATTCTCTCTCTTACCATCTCGTACTTATAGGTCGTCCGCTGAAACATGCTCTTTGTCCTCTGGATGTAGAGAAGGATGTTGGCAAAGACACGGATGGCATCCTGGTAACGCCGCATCATAAGGTATGCAAAGCCCACGTAGTAATAGGTGGTCACCTGGCACTCAGGCACCCGGGAGTACATGCTCTGAGAAGGAAGGATCAACACGCTATGTTAGAGGGGAGACAATCACCTTTCATCCAAACAGCTCATTACCCAGAATCCAGCCACTCCAAATATAGAAAGGAGAGGGTTAATCCAGGATACCTCACTTCCCACCCATCCCTGCAGCAGCTTCCTCACTGTTTATTAGACCATCCCATTTCCTATGTTTTCCAGTTTCAGCTTCCTGCAAGCAGACTCTTGCACTATGCCTAACATTGCTTCGCTCCGTTCCCTTTTCCCTGTTCCACCCTATGTCCTGTGCCAGACAGCACATCCATAGATCTGTGCCAAGCCTTGGGCAAAGCCCGTATTGCAGCTGAACCTTTGCTAGCCGCTGTTACCACAAGCGGCACTCAATTCTAGGGCAAAAACACACAAAGTGGGAGTGGGGACAGTGAGAACCAGAGTCAAAAATATGAGAATGAGCCACTGACCAAGGTGGGAACGATGTGTTCAGCTACCACTGCGCTACTGCTTACAGTTCAAATAATATTCCCTATAACACTGTCCTGCACAACACAGCAAACCTCCTAAAAAACCAAAAAACATAGGCGTTCATGCTGCAACAGCATCAGGCATGATCATACCGCTTGATTTAATGCCAAAGCTCCAGCTGTGTTCAACTAGAAACTCCTGACAACTACAACAGCTACAAACAGCTCCTCAGCTGGAAGATTCGTTAAGGCAATCTTTCACCAGCATATTTGAACAGAGGCATGTGGAAAACTGCAACAGCATTTAAAACATGTTATATTACCTTCTTGTTGAGCTCAATGTTCTCCAGAACCTTGATCGCTTGGTAGTAATCCCCCAGCAGAGAGTGCAGACGCAGTAGCCCAACCAGGCTGAAATAGCCCAGCATCTTGTAGAGGGAGTGGCGACCGTATTCACCAGCCACACTTTCAGGGTCACCTAGGTAAAAAAACAATCATGACTCTTTCCTCCAAGGAAGCAAGCTTCCCCTTCAACACTTCTGTGTTTGCAAGCAAAGGGAGCAAGACCTCAAGCGCAGTCACCAGAATTTCTCACACTGGGCCAACAGAACCTGTTTGCAGTCAACCCATCCATGGACTAAAGGTTTGATCCAGCTCCCAAAGCTAACAGAGCTCAGCCAAATCAAAGCAAGGCAGCACAGACACCAGTCTCACTTGGCATCACCCAGCTTGCTCACCGCCACTTGTGTAGACCTCCAGCTGTCGGTTAATGTTGGATTTGTCAACCAGGGAGTGCAGCACATTAAGGACACTGTGGACATTCCAGATCTTAGGGTTGGAACGAAGGAAATCAATTTCCTCTTCAGACTTCTTGGCTGTCTTGCAGCGGTACTGGCTGAAAGACTGGAACTACAGGAAAAAGCAGAGATTCAATGATGAGAAGCTAGTTTAGAGATGTTCAGCTAAGTGCACTAAGCTCCAAGTTGATCACAAATGCAATACAATAAGCTGCAAGTTGCATGAGAAAGCAGATTTCATCTGAGATGATTTTTAATCAAAAATTAACCACCAGGAAAGCACTTAGGGAAAGTCTGATTCTGTGCTCAGACAATCTGAAAGAAAAGGAAGGAAAATGGAACGAAGAGAAGGACCTCTTACACAATTAGGACAGGCAACTAAAGACAAATCTGCTGTCTGAGAGGTAGCAAAGAGAATGACCAAGTCATAAAATATATCTGCAAAAACACACATCTTTTTCTACACTGGCACACATCAATTACCATATAAGCCTGACAAGACTCGACTTGAGGAATTCAGGCAGCTCCATAGCAAAAAGTTACAGAAAAACGAATCTACAGAGAAAAACCAGTAGCATTTGATACCTGTATTACTGCACTCAAAACAATAAGGGGAAAAAAATATTTGGAATATCAAGATCCTAGACCACATTTCAAATCAAGTCAGCAATCTCTCAGTAGAGGCATAAAGGCCCTACTTGCTAACAAATACAAAACTAATGTAAAACCATAGAACACAAACTAGTTTGAACAAGCATTTTAATAAGGTCTTTGTGATTATAGTTGATTTCAGTCAGTCTGCTTTGCACAAATAAGGCAAAAAGGAAGGTGAGTTTCAAAAAAGAAAATCTAAAGCAGCAACTGAAACAGAAAGATCAGTGGAAGTCCAGGGCTCCCCACTGAGCTCCCTGTAACTTAAAAATCTGTACATTTACAACTGCTTCTACCTGGTGACCCAGGAATACCAGTGCTCACTGAAGTTTTTTGATCTGCAATGGGATCCTAGCTATAAAAATCCTACAGAGGGAGAAGATGGAAAATGTATAGCACCAATAAAGGCAAGGCCACCCCAAAATGGCCCAGCCTTATAGCCATATACCTGGTATATGAATTCATCAATGATATCCCAGAGCCACTGGTTGGGCAGCTCCAGAGGAGCAGGGCCATCAGCATCTGCAGAAGAACATACGTAAGACATGAGAGGCTTAATACCTTGAGCAAGAATAGCAGCAGAACTGAAGGAACACACAAACTGAAGAACACAAGAATTTCCCTAAATGAAGCTTCCAGTAGGGCAGTGATATGTAGCTTTGGCTACCTCAATGGCCTTCACTTTTTAAAGAATAAGAGTGTGTAGAGGGTTGATCTCTAGAACATGACTGTTCAGCAGCAGTGATTCTCAGAAGCTGTGCACAGACTGTAGGCGTTTGTCCTAATTGATCTATTCTCCACAAGAAGTCTGGCAAGGAGTCACAAACACTAAAATTTTTTGCAAGTAGAGTCAACAACAGTAAGCAGTTGTGAAATACTGCAAGTTTTCTCTAGCTTCCAGCTTCATTTTACTTTCAATAAAGATAGATGAAGCAGCTTTCAGCAAGACAGAAAGATAAGTAAGTTTTATTCTTTACATTTTTACAGTATTTCAGAAAGCACTGGAAACTGTTTGAACTTCTTCTGTTTTAAATGCATGGATGTAAAGTGCCCTTCATTCAACAAACTCATACGTATGGAAAGCTCAGACTACTTCTCCCTGTATGATCCCTAACAAACATATTCTAGTTCTTCTGACCCTTTCTCCAGCTCTGCCCTCTCCAAAATTCACAAACCAGAAAGAAATTGCAGCAACTCACTGAGGATGTAGTTGAAGAGATTGCAGTAGTTGTAATAGGATTCAAATCTCTGCTCCAGTGTGGGCCCCCCCTGCAATGAGAAGGGAGCACAGCCTGCTTAGTTTCAAGCATTGCAGGAGAGAGTTTATGGGCAACAGCATATGAAAGATGGTCAATAGGCACAGCAGTAGGCCCTCTATTTCAGAAATGTTAAAGCCAATATTCCATCAGGATACCCACCAGCACCACCCAGAAAACCTGAAATTGTATCACTGTTGTGCCACAATAGTGCTGGCTTTTCCCATCCAGCTAGCTTCTCAGGATGACAAACCATTCAAACCTTCTGTGAATAGGATGCATTAACCTTCCTCATCCTCCTCTCTGCTGTCCAGACTTAAGAGCTTCCTATTGCCTTGAACAGCTTTCCTTCCTTCTCCCCCCGTGACAGGCCTTAACAAACCAACAGTTCTGCTTCTGGATAATATTTCTAAACACTTTGAAAGACCAGTAAACACAGCAGAGAATCTTCTTTGTTTCACCTGGAGATGCTCAAGGGCAGTCTGAGAACCACTAACATCACTGCTTGAGAAACCAGTCTTTCCTGTTAAAGCCTGACTCGGGTTAATAGAACAGCCTTTTTAAAAGTGCCCATTTCTCCACCCGCTGGTCCACAGCAAAACTGCAGTTACTACTTATTTATGCCATAACACGTGCTTCTTTCCTTAAAGAACCAAGAACTACTGTGATTTTCTCACTGACTTCAAATTAGTTTAAGAAAAAAAGAAAAAGTGGGTTGTTTTGTTTTATTCCTTCTATTTCTTTATCCTGTATCCCTGATGGCACCCATGTTTCCCTCTCCATAACACATTCTGACCTCATGCATTTTTTTTAACCACAAATAATGCACCCTCTCCTTGTGACACCCCCTCTCACCCACCCGCTAATCAAGAACAAAGAGCCACAAATAAACACAGAAAACCAACTGATCCATAGGTCTTGCAATCACAGCTCTATCAGAAAGAAAATTCAATTATCTCCCAACACCTCCTTCTTCCCTAACTCACTAACCACTAGATTTGGTGTCAGTAACAAACTTTTATGTAATAGCCTCCTGAAAACTCAGACCAGGTCTTCTGATTCCTATAAGCTGCCAGGAAAACCAGTACACTCATTACAACCAAGGCTGGGGAGACCACTAATAAGCCTCAAAAGACAAAAAAAGTCTTTCTTGCTTTTCAGCAATCAGTGAATCCTTACTAAAGTAACAAAAGGCAACAGTTTTAAGATTCCTTAAAACTAACTTGAATTATAGCTCATAAATCCGTTCAATCCCATCTTACAAAAATGACGGAACCACTGATGCTGTGGTGGTAGCAAGATGTTGCAAGTTTTACAGCACGGAGAAGCCAGTATACAACCAGCAGGAAGACACAGGACAAACACTCACGCTGACTTTGGCATAGATGTGTCTATAATACAGCTCCTTGTATAGGATGAGGAAGACAGCATCTGAAAAAGATGACAGAACAGGACATTAGCAAGTCACAAGTCCCAGACAACTGTATCTCTCAGATATTCCACTGGTGCTCCTCCTGCCACAGTAATAAAGGGAGGCACAGAAGGGTACTTCATTCCAAGTTTGAGTTCCTGTCAGGCATGTGCTATAGGAGTTGCCAGAATGAACAGAGATGACTGACTTGGATGGCAGCAACACTGTGTATCTGCTCACTCATGTATCAAAAGTGATTTAGACCCTTCTCTCCCCAACAAGCAAAACAACTTACCGTTTCCAACCTGAGGGGCAATGGCCTCAGCCTCTGGCCATGGGGTATTCTTAAAAAATCTTTCTGTCAGCTTTGTCCAGCTGAAAGATAGACACACACATGTGGTATTAGAAACCATTTCTCAGTATGACAGTGCTGGAGTTAGAGATCACAATATAGAGGCCTTGGACTTCACGAAGTAGAACACATCACCACCCCCTTACAGTAAGTCCAGCATTGAAGCAAAGAATGAGCATTGCAAACTAAGTAATTAAAACCTTCAAACTATCCCTAAAGTATGGAACGGTTGTGCATGTTACTTTCACATTCCCTCTATGGCAAGGCGACACAACTCCAAGCAAGAGTGGGAGTATCTGAAGGGAACAGACACAACGCTTACACCTCACAGCTTTCTGCAAACTGCTTAAGTGAGGTCCCTTTTTGCTACCTCCATGCCTAGACGCAGAACTCGTATTTTCCTTCAGACAGGTCACACCTCACCTATACTTATACTAGCCTAGTTGCTTGGAAATATCTGGTTTTTTTCCCCGATAATCAAATCAAATCTCATGCTGTATTTTAGAGAAAGCCCAAATTTGGAACAACATAGGTAGCACTCAGCCTTTCCTTTTAAAAGCAGGGTGCCCTTTCATCACATTTTAAACAGTGATTCTCCCTTGCATGAAGGATGGCTTCGTACCTGTTTTCATAGATGTCCTGGATTTCGTACACCTTCTGGTCAATAACATCACTGGAAACACGGCTGGCCTGGAGCTCGTACACCTTCTGGTCAATGAGATCCGACACGGTCTTGTGAAAATACTGAATGAAGTTTTTGATCACTTCGGGGATCACCTGGTAGGTCTGCTGCTCGTACTGGCGCTCGTAGGCCAGGTCTTGCTTCGGGTCTCCTGAGGGGAAAGCGGGGCAGTGAGGCTGCTGCCGCACGGCCCGGCCCAGGCCTACAGACCCAGCAGGCCCAAAGGGCCGCCGTGGGGCCAGAGGCCCGCACTCACCCGTGTGCATATCATAGTCGTTGGAGTAGGCGTAGGGGTCGTAGGCGGCCTGTGGAGAGAGGGCGGCAACGAGTCACTGCGACCAGCCCGGACACGACCCCCCCCACGTCCCGTGCCCCCCACCCCGCACCTCGTTGTCGTAGTCCTCCCCCGGGTAGGCCATGGCGGCGGCGAGCACGGAAAGGCCTCCGGGCGGCAACGCGGGCCTGGCACGGAGCGGGCAGGAAGAGCAGACGCACCAGGGGCGGGGCTCGGGCCTCCGGACCGGAAAGGGCGTGGCGGCGGAGCGGGGCTGAGCCCTTCTATTGGTTAAAATAACTGTCTGTCTTCAGCCTACTGAGCTGCCACGGGCCAGGTGCGGCCTATGGCTCGCCCCTCTCTCTGAGTGGAGAGTGCGCCTGCCCGTCAGGCCTTTCCCGCCCCGCTTCTCTACTCCGCTTCCTTCTACACCCTCTCTCTACCTTCCCATTGGCTACACGCTCAGCGCTGCGGCGCTTTCGATTGGTCGAGCGGACAGGGCCCCGCCCCGTTGCTATAGCGACGGCCCGCTCCTCCCTCTCGCCTCGCGCGCGGTCCGGCCCGGTTCGTGAGGGGATGGAGGGCGGCGGCGGGGCCGGAGCCGCCACCGATGCAGGGCCGGAGCCGGAG
>VZZY01001580.1:94658-115250 GCA_013400335.1 Eurystomus gularis
GGCAGCGGGAGGAGCCCACGGGCAAGATCCCGGCCCGCCGCCTGCGCAAGGCCGCCCGCCTCCACCGCCGGCTGGGGCCTACGGGCAAGGAGAGCCACGGTGAGCAGGGGGCGGAGGGGACTGCCCCTCTCTGGGATGGCTTTTCCTTCGACCGGCCCCGGGCGGGGAGCGGCCGCGCTGCCGCCCAGGCCCCGGCGGGGTGGAGAGCCTCCGGTCAGGGGAGCCGGTAAAGCTTCGGCTTTCCCGTGTGCGGTGCCTTTGGAAGGAGGTCGGATCTGCTCGGTGGGGGCTTGGGAAGGCACCCGGGCTCCTGCCAGGGCAGGGAGTGGGAGTCCAGAGTGGGAGGGCCCGTGGCCGGCCTCGGGAGGAGACGAGGAGTGCGCTTCTTACCTGACATCTTGATCTCCTGCTTCCCCATCTCTGGGCTGAGCCAGCACCGGCGCGGTTTGTGCCCCGCACCTGGGCTCGAATGCCTGGTTGGGATGTTTCAGTAGGGAAACTCGTTTTTCTTCTGTGCTTTTCAGTAATTGCTGTCTCTTTTCCATAGCTCTGAAAAGGCTGCGTGAAGCTGCCAATAGCAATGACCTGGACACAGGTAAGATTTCTGCCAGTCCTACCTGGGACTTCTTCCTGGAAGGGCAGTTTTGTCAAGGACCTTTATTTTAGGAGAGGAAGAGGAGGAGGAGAAGGAGGGTGCAGATAGTTTGTGGACATGGTGCTTCAGATGCTGCAAATTTAGAAACTGCTTTTCTGGAGCTTCGTTTTGCTCTCTGAGCAGAGTGAGGCTGGTTACAGTACTCACATTTTCAGTGCATCTGGTTCATAGTGTTGGTTTTCCAACTGCCTCAAGTACTGTTCCAGCTTTTTTGACAAGTAACTTTTGCCCAGTTGTAAGCAATAAGAGAGTAGTGTAATGGTAAGGTGGAAAAGTTTGGACTACCTAAGTCATACCCTCTGTGATGAGACAGTGTGACCCAGTAGACCAGAACCAGGACCAGTACTGGAGTCTGCCTCTCACAGTAACTTCAGAGGAGGCTCATGGCTGTCTGTGACTCCCTTTACCTCTCTATACTGTAGATTAGGAGTCCACAGCAGCAATATTGGTGTATATTATCTGTCCCTTATCATTGTCCCTCCTTAGACTTTACTGTCCCCTCAGCTATGATGGCACGAGTGTTCATTGGGCCATTCTGCGAACAGAATTGGAAATGGGTTTGACTTGCAGAAACTCTTGGTATATCAGAATAGGGGTTTGTCTGGAATGCTGAAGGGTGCTTCAGCTCCACAGTACACCTTGTTTCATGAGCTGATGGATAAATTTCATCTGTGAGCTGTGTCAGTACAGAAGGGCGTGGCTTCAGTCACCAAGTCAAGAGGAAGAATGAAAGAACTGGGCTTTATGAAAGTCTTAGTTTCAATCCGTCTTAGAGTTTTACATTTGTACTTGGTGCGCAGTTCCCCTGTTTACAATCCTGCTGTGTTTTGTGTACTCTGCAACTTGAGGAAGTGTGTGATGATGAATTTATTCTTCATTAACAAGTAAAAATCTTTGCTGTTTCCTGTAGTGGCACTGAGGGGGAGAGGTTATGTCATTTTTTACTAGCGTCAGGGAAGGACTAGGTAAAGCGTTCCCCATTAATGGTTCTTGTTGGTGGCACTGTCAGTCTTCTTTCTTCTGGAGTATTGAACACCCCCCGTTAATGCCACTTCCATCTTTTTAGGTGTTCCTTTCACTTCTGTACCACACTTAAACCAGTAGGTGTACAGGAAGAAATTCAAATGTGACCATAACTTGACCTCTGGAAGCTGAGACAAATAGTGACTTTCAGTGGTCTGAGCCTATCTAGTTTCTTTCCTCCAATACTGGTCAGTCTTGACTGCAGCAGGATATTCTGTTAAAGATCTCAAAATACAGTGAATCTGTCAGTATTTTTAACAGCTACAGAATGAGCTTTATTTTACACACTGATTACTATAACAGGATAATCTCAAAACAAAAGGAGTAATAGCCCTTACAGTTGCCCTTACACATGTTGCTGTAGATGCTACTTTTATGTCCCTGATCTTTTTAGCCTTTACTGGTCTCTTCATCTTTGTTATACCCAATACTGGAGAGTCATACTGGTTTCTCTGTCTTTCTGTGTTAGCAGGTTTTTCCTTCTTATCTGAGAAAAGCAGGTGGTTGAGGTTACAAGAACTGCCAGTCACGACACTGAAGAAGTGGCTGGGTGGAAACACAGGGGGAAGCAAGCATGAGTAGATGATGGTGTGGCTATTGAGGCTCTTTACTACCTCCCTTCAATACATTGTCTCCTAAGGGTATATTTGCCCTGCTGTTGGCAGGTTGGTGCACTGACCTGCTTGCTTCCCACAATTAGTATGGCAAAAACTAGGAGTTTCAGATTAATCTAGGAACAGGCATATTCAGAACTGGTGTGAAGAGGTGGCTTTTCTCACTGCATGTGGTTACACTGTGAAACTTCTCACCATGGGTCCATATTGATGTGAAAAAATTTGCACAGATGCAGAAAATGACCATGCAGATCTATGGAGAAAGCCCATGGAAGGGCTAAAACAGAATGCTAATTCTAGCTTTGGAAGTGCCTGAGATGCATCTGACTAAAGGCTGTGAGAGTTAGCCCCACATCCTTGCAATCTTTTTATACTCTTCTCTAGGCTTTTGCTGCTGATTGTCCTTGGAGCTTGAAAATTTGGCTAGATGGATCCTTAGCCTTAGCCGGCTCTTGGCTCATCTTTTATGGCAGTACATGGAAGCTGGTGAAGGCTGTAACAGAGGGTGGAGGGTACGCTGCCTAGGCTGATTCTGCTGGTTCTGGCTGGAGCTGGTTTGAGTCCAGTTGACTTGGCAGCTGGCAGAGTGTGTCTCTGCCCGCAGAAGAGCAGGTAGCATGCTCACCTTTCTGATCAGGTGCCCCTTCATCTTACCTGCTTTCTTCTCCTCCTTGGCACTGTCAGTGCAGCAACTCTTGGAGGATGGAACTGACCCCTGTGCTGCGGACGACAAAGGCCGGACAGCCCTGCACTTTGCCTCCTGCAATGGCAACGATCACATTGGTGAGTGGAGAGGTGGAGTTCTGTCTTCCAGCCTCTTTGTGGCAGAGATTTTGAAGGGTGTTTTGATTCAGCATGTGACAGAAATTGCCGTTTTCCGTGTGGCAAAGTTGCCAGCTGACCTCTGGCTCCAGGGGCTCACCATGTTCCCCTGCTAAAGGGGGAGCAGGAATTCCCAGCTCTAGGGCTGTACTGGTGCAGAAGGAAGGATGTTCTTAGTCCCGGTTCTCCCCCTCAGGGAGGCCGGGGGCAGTGTCACTGCCTGGCTTTGTGCTGGGTCCTTCTGCATGGCTGTGCAGACCTCCATCCATCCCGTGTCTTTGGGATGAAGCTGCTGAGCTGAAGGGTAGCACCTGCAAGGCAGCCCAGTGGCTGCTGCTTGGGCCTGCGCCCCATATGGGCCTGACCTGTGGGGCAAAGGAAAGGGACTAATGTGGCTCTGTGTTCTTGTTTCCAGTGCAACTGCTTCTGGACCATGGGGCTGACCCAAACCAGAGAGATGGGCTGGGAAACACCCCCTTACACTTGGGTAAGTGCCACACAGATGAGCCTTGCATGCAGAGAGGTGAGGTGAACACCACCTTGCTGTTTCTTTCCTCTCCACCTTCCTCTTTTCTGTGCATCATGGTATGCATCTCCAGCTTTAAGGACCTAGGAGGGACTCTGCATTTCATTATCTTCACTCCTCACAGAGGTTTAAGGGTTAGAGTTTGAGAAAATTTTCATTTTCTCCCCCTCTGCCAGCCCCAAGGAGTGCAGGATTCGTTCCAGTAAGACTACACAGGCTTGAGTATGAGGGTACCCTTGGCAGTTGGGCTGTTCCTCTTTCCCATGGCAAAGGGCCCTTTGGGAAGCAGCAAGCTCCATGCTTGAGCAGAAACTCCTTTTTTGTTTGCCAGTACCTCTGAGTTGTGTGTCCTGTGTTTTCCCTCCCCAGCTGCCTGCACGAACCATGTTCCTGTCATCACCACACTGCTGCGTGGAGGTAACATTTCCTCTATAACAGTTACAGCCTGTCCCTTTCCTGCCCTGCCCCTGTTGATGCTCCCCAGGGACACTACGTCTTGAAGACAGACCTCACTTTCTGTCCTTGTTCATGCATCTCACAGGAGCCAGAGTTGATGCCTTGGATCGAGCTGGCAGAACCCCACTGCACCTCGCTAAATCAAAGCTAAACATCCTGCAGGAAGGACTCTCCCACAGCCTGGAGGCCGTACGCCTTGAAGTGAAACAGGTAAAAGAAACAGTCCCATGTTCTGGTAAGGTGGTGGAGCCCCTGGAAGTCTCCTGCACCCTTTTAGAGTCAAATATTATTTAGCAGCTGTTTTAAATACCTGTCTGCAGGCTCTTAGCTGCTCTGAGGAGACTTTGACTTTTTCCTTCTGTTTTCAGAGACCTTCCTTTTTCCCAAGTGCTACTCTGAATTTTTGAAGGACCCCTCTTGGCTCTGGTAGGCCAAGGATGCATTGAATGTCTTAATTGTCCGGCTGTATGGAGTCTTTTCTTCAGCCACCATGTAAGACAGTTGCCTTGTGGCAGGAGAGGGACCACAGCATGGGGCTGTAGCTTGGAGTACACGTTCCAGCAGGGACTCTGCATTCCTAGCACAGTCTCTGATATCTGGAGGCATGGAACAGGAAAGCCTTCACAGGGCTGCATCACAAATGCACGATGTGTGGGCCTCGCTTTAGGAGCCATATAGGAACCACAAGGATTTTTATCCTTGGTGCACAAGTGGATACTGCTGGAGTGGGAAGTTCGTGCTTCTCAGTGAGGGAAGCTAACTATCCATAAAGAAAAGCTTAGTGCTTTCAGGGCTAGACCTTGTTCTTCTTCAGCTGATCCTGTCTCTCTTCCTTGTCATTAAACCAGGCCCAGGAGTCATTACTAGTCTGTCTGTGGCTGATCAACGCCTCTGGTGATTCATTGGGCTCTGATGCTGCCATTAGTGCTCTCCAGTTGCTTTGCACGTGTTCTTCTCTATGGATCATGTACACAGCGTCAAGGCTGTGCTTGGCAATTTCACTGCAATTTGATGTTTTTTTCTGTAAAATCTTCCCAGCCTGCTACACCTGTCTGATGTTTGCCTCTTATGCCTGTTGGTTTCAGATTATCCAGATGCTGCGGGAATACCTGGACCGTCTGGGAAGGCATGAGCAAAAGGAACAGCTGGATGACCTCTGCTCCAGGTTACAGATGACTAGCACAAAGGAGCAGGTAGGCAGCACTGAGCTACCGTGACTCACCTACTTGCCTTGTGACCTCTGTGTTTAAGAGAATGCAACTGCATGAGCAAGGTAACATTGAAGACACAGTTGTGGAAATGTTCTTGCTCACACTGGGTAAAGTGGGCAAGTTACGTGATGACTCATGGTGCTCCTTTGCGTTGGAACTGAAAATGCAGAAAGCATCACTGTGCTTAGCAGCTCAGCAGAGAAGCTGAAGATCAGATGGGCCAAGGGCACAAGAGTTTTAAGGCCAGGATCAGCATAACCACACAGGGTTGCACAATCTGTTTGTATTTTTTCTACAAAGGCTTATAAGAAACAGCCCTGATACCATTGTTCAGTTCTGGGTAATGCAGCTACGTGATTCTGTTTTAAGGACCACCTAAATCGCACAAGGTGGAGGTCAAGCATTGACCTGAGGGATGGGGAGAAGCTCCCATTTCCTTAGATTAGGACTTGTTTGATCGTGAGGACAGGAACTCTTCTACGTGATTGTGGAACCAAAGGGATCCTGTCCTAGTATGAGCTCAGCATGTGCGTTACTGACAGTCCTGGTGCAAGGATGGTCCGTGCTGCATGGGTGTTTCTCCTCTGGTGGTGAACGACTGCACAACAGCATTTCCCTGTCTAATGGCCTGCTGTATTCTTCTGGCAGGTGGATGAGGTTACAGACCTCCTGGCCAGCTTCACATCACTCAGCCTGCAGATGCAGAAGATGGAGAAGAGGTAATGGGCTTCAAAAATCATCTTCCTGATGCAGCAGGAGAAGCCTCAGAGAGAAAAAGAGGAAGCTGAAGCTTGCTTCCCAGATTGCTGAATATACATTGCTGCCAGTGACCGTACCTGCCAGATCCACTCTCTGGTGGTGCTCAGACTGTTCCAGTTGGTGCTGCCACAGCTGCCTCATGGCGAGGCAGCAGGCTTTGGACAAGAGAAAACAAGAGTGCTGCAGCTGAGACTTTTGGGGAAGAAGAGCTGCTTTTCTTTTTATCAGATGGGCTCGCACTGAATAGGATACTCCTTCCAGCGATACTTTGCCTTCTCCTAAGCATTTCAGCTTGATGTAGGTGGTGGCTGGTGCCACGTGCGGTCACCAGCCCTGACTAGCACGCTCAGCAGCTGGCCAACATCACGGAAATGCTTGGAACAGGCTCTTTTTGTCACCTCCGCAGTACTCCATTGCATGGGGGAGAAAGTGGATGCCTCAGACTACAGAAGGCTTTGTGCTGTGAGAAGAACACACACTTAATTCTGCATGTTCACAGCTGAGCAAACAGACTGCCTTGAGAAACAGGCACCCAGGCTTAATCCTCACCTTCCCCAGAGCCTGCGGTCTGAGAACCTGTCTGGTTACAAATAGGATACAAAGTTTTAAATCACTAGAGTAACAGCTTTCACTAGCCTCCTTTTTTAAATCATTGCTGTAAGTTAGTGCTTAAAGACTACAGTGCAAAAAATACCCAGATAGACAGCTAGCAGGTTAGGGCTGCCCTGATGCAAGAAGAAGGTTTGGGGGGTGACTTAAACCTAACGCGGTTTTAGGCAGAGATCAACATCCTGAAAAAAAAACCCCATCATAACTGGCTTTCGTGCTTTGTATTACTGGTGCTCTTGGGCAAGAGGTCCAGTTGCAATAGGAGGTGGTGTGTGTTTAGCCATATTATTGGGCTGGGATGGAGGTGGATTTATGGCTGCCTCAGCAGCACCAAATGCAGAGCTCACCCATACTGTGTTTCTTACTTGTCATGGAGAGGTGCTGCTCCAGGACCATAAGTGCAGTGTGAGGAACAAGTTATGGCCTCTACTGGGAGCCTGAAGTGACGCAGCTGTGAAGGGTGCAGGGAATTGCCCTTGCTAATCTTGCTTCTACCCTACTGTGGTTAGTAACAAAGATGTAGATAGCTTTGATTTGGAGCAGGGATCCTTAAACCTTTTTGTTAGGGTGCAAACAGCAGCAGGGTGGCAAGAACATGCTCAACAGCAGTCTGAGTTGCCACCAGTGTACCACACCTAAATGGCACAGTGTGCTCATAGCGATACCCATCCCACAGCTTGAGAATCACTGGTTTGGAAGTGTTCTTTCTTAGTAGTCATATTAACCATGCCACAGCCAGCCTGGAGCATTCTTCAGAGACCTTCAGGTGAGCATGTTCTCTAATATCTGGCCTCTTGTCCAGGAAGAGGCTAAGTGGACCTCTATGTTCAAAGCTGAGATACCAGAAACTGGCATGGCTTTTAAATGCATTCATCTGCAGGGTGCTGGAGGCCATGACTGGGACTAATGCTCTTGTGGGTCGGCTGGAGCAGTCACTGTGAATACCGGTAACTTTGTTACGATATGCTGGATGGGAAGGCTACAGAGAGGGTGGGAGACAATCTGACCTTTTTGTATTTTGAACTTCAATAAAATCCTGTCAGCATTTTCAGACTCCTCAGCCAAGTTGTCTCTTTTTCAGAGCGGCTTATTCCTCACACAGCCCTGGACTTGGGAACTGCTACTCATACCTGGTACTGGAATTAGAAGTGACAACACAGAGCTCTTTGAATTCAAACACCAGTCTGTTTGCAGATCAGAGTACACGGTTGCTGACTCACCTTCTGATCTTGATTCCCACAGCCAAGGAATCCAAACTTTAAATCTAGTTAGTTGCTGTGAAACTGTACAAATAGAGGAAAGAGAATCTCAGTGGGATTGCTTCAAGCTAGAAGATGGGATGTTTTGCAGAGAGGAAAAGCAGCCTTGCCCGATCTGCACTCCTGCAAAAGTATGGAGCTGGTGGGGAGAAGGCAGCTGAACTCATGCCTTGCTCCACGCCAGATAAAATGGCTGTGCTCTGAAGAGGCAGCAAGGGATGAGGAGCTGGGGAGGGACACCTGGGCAGGGCAAGGAATTTCCAGGGTGGCTCCTGTGTGAGGAGTGTGTGACCTTCACGTCTGGTCTTTACTCACCTTGTTTCTTCCCATCTTCAGAGCCTAGTCTTGGTGTCCACATACATCCAGCTGTCAGTGTTTCTGTACTCAACAGCCTTGTTGCTGAGGAGACCATCAAGGTGCCCAAAAGAGCAGGCGGCTGCAATGCTCTTTATTGCTGCAGTTACTTTAGTCGCTGATGTTGTCTGAGCACTAGACACAGCCTGGAAGCTTTCCTGAAAGCCAGGAACGCACCTAGCAGGGTCTCAGGGCGAAGCTTTTAGCCTGAGCACACGTGATGTTGTTGTCCACAGCTCTTCAGACCTTTGTGTTGCCTGGTGCTGGAGTTTTTCCAAATGCTCCTGACTGTACATGTGGAGGGGAAAGATGGGGGTGCCGCAGCCAGCCAGGAGGTGTTGCCTCTTGCAGCACTGCTCCTTCTGTGGGAGGTGAGGCAGCTCTGGCAGTCCTCTGGAGACCGGCACAATGAACTGAGGCAAATAAAATGAGTGGGAAGTTTTGCTGCCGCTTTAGCGGTAACACCAGATAAGAAAGAGAAAAGGGCATCTGGTGTTCTGTGGGGATAAAAATGCATTGTGTAAGTATAATACTTTATGAATCACTGCAGTCCTGCTCTCCTGCCTCAGGGCTGAAGCTGTGGGCTGCTGAGAGCTGTGTCATGTGTTTGGCACTGGACTGAGAAAAGTTTTAGGTTTCTTTGTGTCAGCTGGTCATGCCAAAGCATTGGCTATCCTGCTGTGCTCAGCAGCTGTATCTTTAAAGAGAGTTAGGTGCTGGCGTGGGAAAGAAGGAAAGAAGAAGTTCCAGGGGAGGAGGAGAATGTGGCTTCATGATGTGCCAAGAGCACTATTCATTGGCACTGCGCTTTTTTTGCTGCTCCTGGCCTCTTCTACCAGCAGCTTTTCCCCCTGCCCATGTACCCTGGGCCACAGATTTCCCTGCAAAGCCTGTAGATGTGAGGCTGGCAGCAGCTTTCTGCATCTCCCAGGAGTATCTGCTGCAGTAACAAAGAATGAGAACAGCAGCACAGGTTTCCCTCAATTTATTTTGCCATTAAACTCAGTTTAACTGCCAGCCTCCTCATTTTCCTTGTGCTGCACCATCAAACATGCCTTCCAGGTTCCTTTCTCAAGTGATGGGGCATCCCCACCATGGGCCAATGGTGTCAAGCAAGACTTGACCCAAGGCCTTGATTCCCCCTCGCTGCTGCCTGGCCTCCAAATACACTCCATTTCCCACCCTTATTCAGAGCACAGCTCTGCAGTGACATGCTGAATCGCCAGCCACTGAACCCAGCAGCAACCTCCCCATCTTGGCAGCAACTGCTGTGCTGTAAGACAGCACAAACCAGCCGGGTTGGGGATCTGGCTCATCCAAGCAAGCGAAGGCTAAAAACATTCTTGCAGCTCGCTGAGGACCCACAGCAGAAGCAACAGCCCTGAACAAAGCCTCCCAACAAAGCTGCATGGATGTTATTAGTTAAAAGGCCTTTCTCTGAAGTGGCCATTCACCCGTGCAAGTGAACGCAAAGCACACACTCGTGCGCGAACATCAAGAATCTGTTGAACTCTTCAGCAGCTGAAATAATTAAACTCCAGGGTATTGAGCCAACATATGAACTCCATTACTTCTTCCACCTCTGCCTTTCTAGCAGACTCCAAATCCATCACTGTAATTATCTGCGCTGCTAAAGAAACGCCATGAAACATCTCTGGCAAACCTGCCACCTTTTCATCTGCTTCCACTGTTCATTCAGTGAGCGAGACAGATCTCTTCTCCTCCATCACAGGAAGGTAGTTGCAGAAAGATGCCTTCTTCATGCACTGTGCCTGGCCAGCATGGGAGAGCAGCCCTGAGCAGGTCAGGGCCCATGAGGCGACTCGGTGGAAGAGCCACCTAGGAAGCTGATAAAGGGGATACAGCAAATAGCTTTTTTTCTGAAAGCTCTGAGAGGGGAAAGGAGCAGTAGTTGTTGGAAGAATTAAAAATCATCAGCTGGCAACCTGCTAAGGCTGGTCATGGATTAGGAGTCAGCCGCTAAACCCAAAAGCAAATAAGCAGAATTCCCTATAGCTAATAGAGCTACGTGCCCTAACCACCCCTATCACACGATTGCTTCTCTGCCGGGGCTGACCTGGCTGCCTGCAAGGCATCTGTACAAGGTCCTGTTCCCATAAGCACAAGGGGAAACACAGGCAGCGCTTGAGCTGGTTGCTCTGGCAAAGAATTAGGAGCCATCCTCTTAACAGCTTTCTGACTCCCGCAGCCCCGTGTGTCTGCAGACAGGGAAACGCCCCCACCAGGGCTGCCAGATTTGCACACAGGGGTGCAAGCAGCATGAGCTCCTTGGCACCTGAGTCTGACACCTCCCAGCAGCGGCTGGGGCTCATGGCACATATGCTGGGGAGATGGCAGGCACCAGAACCAGCACACAGCTGGCAGGACTCAGTTGCTCCGCAGAGGGCAGCCATGCCCGGCTTGCAGGAGGGCTGGAGCCAACTGCTGGCTGCAGATCTCTGACCTGTTCCCATCTCTCTGGTTCCCTCTGCCTGGTGCCAGCTCCGGGCACAGCTGCACTCAGCCAACGTGGCAAAACAGCCACTGCAGGGTTAAAACCGAGCTCGTCAGCCCAAGTGATGACAAATAGGAAAGAAAATATAAGCAAGGAGTCCTCAATTAAGGTGAGAAGCTGGGAGCGGGGACTGCAGAATGCTAATCAGGCTGGAAGGGAGGCTGTGTGGAAAGCAACAATCAAGCTTCTTCAGCTTTAATTAAACCTGGCTCTGTACCGAGGATGTGACACATTTTCTTCACCTCTGCCTTTGAGTAGAGAACCCAGTTGGAGTGTATATGCTGTTACTGGGCAGACAGAAATTCCCTCCTGGCTCCAGAGCCTCCCCAGACTGGGCTCAGTGTCTGCCTTTCTTGCTCACATCATCCCCAAAATCGAGGCTTAGCACCAGGCAGAGCTCAGGGACAGGAACTGGGGCTTGCAGACAAAAATGCATCTTCTCCCCCAGGTCTTCTCTGCCCTGTTTTATTTAGGCTGTGTTTGGCTGTGCCATACCACTGCTCCCAACTGCCATTCCTTTCTCCCTCCAATGGTTTAGGCTGTGAAGTGAGTCCTCACCCACAGAAATGATGTACACACTCATGTTACCCAGAGGCAGCTTGAGGCCATGTGAGCTGGCCACTACCCACGAACTCGCATGCAAAGGGAAGCTGAGGACTAGCTATCCCTGGGAAGGTGGGCAAAACACACTAGACATGTTTCCGAAAAGCATCAGCCACAGAGCAGTGGCAGCCACCATGGAGGAAGGGAGCTAGAGAAATCAGAAACAAGGATGGAAGATGTGGAAGGCTCCAGGTGTAGACAGTGCTTCAGCTGGCCTCTACTCAGGGAAAGAAATGTCCTTGGAGATGAGCTCTAGTGAGGTGTGCAACAACTTCAGCGACGGCTAGAAGCATCATGTTGCCTGGGAATTTTAAGAGCAGGAAGGACAAAGCAATAAGGGAAGATTTACGCAAGCAGAAGCAGAAGACAGAAATTGAAGAGAAATAAGGAGGGGGCTTGTGGCTCTGCTTGCACATATCACAGCTCTGCAAGCCCCTTGCAGCCTGATGTCCCCCAGCCCCGCCATACGATACCTCCGGCACTGAGTGTTACACAGTTGGGCTCAAAATACCTTTACTGTTGACACAGTCTCCTGTGTTCTGAGGTCCCACCATGCACAAGGACAAGTGAGGACACTGGCAGCTTCCACAGCCTGTGCAGGGCTCAGGACACTTCCGATGGAGCTGCACAGCCTCCAACAACTTTGTACTTGACATAGTCTCATGCTGGCAATCAGCTCCTGACCATCAACAGGCTGGCAGTAAATTGCTCCTCTGCCAGCTGAGGCTCCCCAGCGTTAGCTCCCTCACTGTTTTAATTAGCTAGAAGACAAGGAGTGTGGTTCCAGCAGATTTCCAGGCTATGGAGTCTGCCATAGCAGCCAGTTCTTGTGTCTCCACCTGGAAAGTCAGCCTGTAGGGCTTTGCCAGGAGGGTTGTCTCCAAGCACATGCTGGTTGTGGGTAGCAGGATGGGAGGTAGCAAACTACCTTGAAAGGAGAATAGTCTGCCCTGTTTAGGGCAAAGGTGTTCACTCTGAAACCTACTGCTGCCATGATGATCGGTAACTGTTTTCCAGCTTCAGTGTGGAAGTCTGGAGTCACTGCTTTCACTAAAAACTTTTTGCCAAGCTTTCCCTCTTTCATCTGCTCTTAGGGCATTATGGGTGCAGATCTGCCTCATGTTGGGAGTTACATACTCAGGAGCCACACAGCACTAATTAAATGCCATATATAATTAAGGAAAAGGAGGGCATGTTGCGGTCGTGAAGTGTACTGTAAATATTGAGCTGGGATTGTGGTAGGTCTAATGATTTGTGGCTGAGGCGTCTCAGGCCTGGCTGCTGGATTGTGGAGGAGGTGGTTAAGGAGCTCTGTAGGGCTGGAGCTCAGTTTAACAGGTCAGAATGCGTTAAGCTCCCCTCTTTCACTGCCAACAGAAAACCGTCTCAGTGGGGATAAGGTGTGGATCTGATGATCCTGGCCTCTCCTGGAGGAAAGCAGAACCCCTGGGATGCAGTCAGGAATTGTGATGCTAATGGAGATTTCTCCCTCACCTCTCACCATGGAGGCTTTTCCACGGTCTGGTTCCTTTTCCCTTCCTCAGAGCTTGCCTGGGCAGTGAAAGCAGTCCCCCCAGGTCTCCTAGGTGATCTGTCTTTGTCCTCTTTCTAGGACTTCTTCCTGGTCTTGTCCTACAGCATCACTAAAAGCTGCCAGGACACAGGACTGAGGCTCAGGGGCTATGTCTGTGCTAGCAAAGAACACAGGATCTGTCCTTCTTGCTCTCACAAGCTAGGTGGTACCACACAGCTTGTGTCCCCACAGCAAACCTGTCTCATCCCTGCAGGGGATGGCCTCAGGTGGCTGCAGTCACCTGTGGCACATGGATCTGGCACACTGGAGAAGCCGAGTACCCCACTTGGTTCCCCTCCCCTCTCTACTCATGTCACAACTACGCGACAAAACAGGAGCTGAGTGAAGTCAGCCACGTGCCCAGGCCTGGCTCTGCCAGGTACCACAGCAAATTGCGACATTGCAGCAATGGAAGCCCCACTGGCTCCCTCCCTCTCATGTGTGCAAGAGTGATCAAAGGCCTTGCTTGGATGGTGTTTTTAATGGGCTTCTCTGGCAGCCTGATGATGCAGAAAAATGCTGGAGAAAGCTGCCGTGGGGCTGAGGTCCATCACAGCTGAGTGACGCTCACCCTAGCACTAGAGCAGCATGAAACTGCTGAGGTGGGGAGTAGGCTCCTGCCAAAATGTGGGTGCTCTGCCAGCACATTGCTTCCCACCTCCCTCATGACTCTTGTCCTCCCTTCTTCTCTCTGCATCTAGCCCCCTGCTTTGCCCTGCCCTCTCACTGCCATTTTCTGTCCCTGTGGATGGATCCCACCACACATTTCTCATTTATAGTGCCCCCCTCCACCCGACCTCTCACTATCCCTCCTTTTCTCTCTCTCTGCTTGTCTCCCACTCCCACAACTTTCTCTTGAGCACCAGCAGTGCCAGATCCATCTTAAAACCCTCAGCATTGCTTCTTCTGTACACTTTTGCTGTGCCTGCAAAGTCAAATAAAACAAGTGACCCCATGCTAGTGAGCCAGGAGCACCAGACTGTGGTAGGACACCTCATATGGCTCCCACCATCTCCAGCCCAAACTGCAGAGCCCCACACTGGGCAGAAATTCTGTCCATCACACAACAAATGTGGCAGGAAGAGGAAATTACCAGGGTTTATTAAGGTCAAGCAGGGGAGAAATTCCAGGACCTTCTGGTGAGTGTGATTTCTTGTCCCACCCCGCCATTCCCATGGCACTTCCTGTCCTTCCCACTGTCAAGGCTAGGAGGACTCAGCCCTGCTGCAGAGTGTCACTGAGCTTCTACCATAACCAAAGGCTTCTCTGAGGCTGCTTGGTGCAACAGGGACAGAGCAGGAGAAAGTTTTGCTCCTAGGTGGACATGAGTCCCACAGTAATCCCACAACAGCGGCAGTCTTGGAAGATTCCCCAACCCACTGAGCAGTATTGGCCTCACATTGTCCTAGAAGCCCCCTTCATCAGGTAGAAAGAGGCACTGAGGAGACAGGATTGAACTAAGTGCACATGGGTGTGATAGGCCTGTTTCTCCTTTGCCTCATCACAACTGTCACCTGGCTCCACAGGTCATTTTGCAGCTTGGCTACTTTCTTCTGCTTTGGTGACAGCCATCCATTCACTCACAGTCATCATCATCATCATGTGGAAAAAAATGTGTGCCTGAGTCAGTAAACCACACACATGGGGCTATATCACTGAATAATGTCACTGTTCAGAGAGCAGCTGGTACTTCAGCCCCAGAAGGAAGGGATGAAACTCCCAGTAGCAAGCAAAGATCAAAGAGGAGGCAACAATCCCTCAGGAATTTGCAAAAGGCAAATAGAAAGTAAGCAGAGGGGCGGATCAGGTGGAACAATGTGGTGGAAGGAGGAGTTACAGGCTTTGTTTAGGAAGAACTGAGGACGGCTATGAGGAAATATTCTGAACTGCAAGCAGCACTGTGAATTGGGAAAGCGTCCTGCAGGATCTGCTTGCAAGAGCTAAAGCCAGGTGGGACACAGCTCTAGAAACATCCTCCAGCAAATACTTCTGGTGGGGCAGTGTGGAGAGAGGAGACTGGACAGATGGTCTTTTCCTCCTTGAACTTCAGAGAAGCCACAAGTGTGGAAGAGAGACAAAGGCAGAGGAATCGGCACACAAGCCTTTCTGTTCTTCACCCGCCATGGCATAAATCATCTGAACTGCTGGGAAGTTTGAATCATCAAGGTGTTGGCACAAATGGCTGACTTCCTTGTACCTCAGACAGTGTGGCAAAGCTCCTTTGGACCTGGATGCAGGGGCTAGAGAAGGGGATGAAGGTGGACAAGGGATTCCCCTGGCCCATGGGAAAAGAAGGGCATGGGGGCAGGAAACAGTGTTTCACAGCTTGGGGCTGCCAGGGAGAGGGGCTGCCAGTTACTCTGTTCGAACTCAGGTCCCTGAGCACTCTCTCCACCCTTCTCATTCATGTTCCGGTGTGCCATTAAAAGACTGGATTTTCTACCAGGATGTTTTCATTTTGGTTGCCTCCCTCTTAGAGTTTTGAGGTGCTGCACAAAACCATCAAGTTGGGAAATGGAGGCCTTAAAAACTGTTGCAGGAATGCCACCCAGGTCACTTGGCATCACATCAACGTGTCCCTCCATTCTGCATCTGTACAGGTGGGTTGTGCCATTCTTCTGTGAATGCTGTGGGCCAGTGGGTAAGGATGAGTGAGGACAATGAGTTAACCATTGCCACAGGACCTTTTGGTGGCTCTGTTGTATCCATTCCCCTCTGCCCCACATTATTCTGTCTGTTTGGGAATGGAGTTGTTACTCACTGCCTGGAAAACAGGGTTTTTTCACTTTGTTCATCTGTAATGAACAGTCAGAAACTCTTGAGTTCCTCTTGGAGGGGTCATGGCTATGGGATGGCCAGCTGTTGCCAAACTTTCCTCCTCCAGTAGCTCCTTCTGAACAGAGACCATGGCATCTTCTAGCTGGTGAGTCCATGCTCTGACATGACTGGCATCTTCAGGGTCCCTCTTCCTGATGTTCTCCTCTGGGATGTGGGTCACTTCAGTGTCGCCTCCATAGAAACCTCTGGTGGTGTTGGTGAAACGTTTGCCCACATTGACCACATGGACTTTCTTTCCAACTCTCTTCTTCTTCCTGGTCTTGTTTTGGAAGAAGAGGCAGGTGAAGACCTGCTTGAAACGCTTGCGGAAATGCTTGGAAATGAGGGCATAGACGATGGGGTTGAGGCAGGAGTTGGCATATGAAAGGCAGTGGGAAGCCAGGCGGCAAGCGTAAGTGGCTCGGTTGAAGGGGAAGTGGCCAAACCAAAAGCACAGGATGACCAGGTGGTGGGGCAGCCAGCAGAGGCAGAACAGGATGGCCACAGCCACAATCATCTTGGTGACCTTGCACTTGGCCTTCCGGGACTCCGAGATCCTTTCTATGGGGTCTACAGAGGTCCACAGGAACTTGATGGTCCTGGTGTACGCTAGGCTCACCACGATCACGGGTAGGAGGTATCCAAAGACAAATGTGAGGATGTCCAGAATCTTTCGGCTCTGATCCTCCCAGATGGGGACACAGATGGGCACGCCATGGTAATGGACAATATGATAGTAACTGAGGTAAGGCCCTGCGAAGAGCAGTGACAGTGACCAGATTGCCACAATGGCCACTCCTGCATTTCGGGAGGTGCGGAGATCCCGGGACTTCAGTGGATAGCGAATGGCCAGGTACCTAGCAAGGAAGGGGAGACCAAACTCAACATGAGCGAGATGAGGTGTCTCTCCTGCCCTCTGGAACTGCTATCTGTGCATCCCTTCCCATGCAGCTACTCATCTCTCCCCAACCCCACCTCTTGGTAGTGAGGGTTATGGTGAATTCACATAGAGATCAGGGTCATGCCAACAGCAGGTCTGGCATCTCCATCACCCGCTCTGCTGTGCTAGCTCAGGAAGGGCAAACAGCATGCCCCTTGAATCAGGGAAAAGAAGGATAGGAGCAGGACCCAGAGGGCTCCCTGTTTTTCCTGTGGTGTGGTGCTGCCCTGAGGCTTTTGCTGTGCTTGGTTTTGCATGGTGGACACCAAACCTCAGCATGTACCTGCACACCTGCTTTGCAAGTGAGGGCTGGGTAACCAGGCAAAGAGCTTGGCTTCGTGCTGGGAGAGGACATGAGAAGCTGGGGAGGCTGGATTTGCTGGCCTTGCCCCTGGGGACACCCTACCTATTTCTTACAGGACACTCAACAGGGTAAGGACTGTCCTTTCTCCCACTCCCTAGCTCAAAGGGTGCAAACACATTGTCCTTGAGCTAAAGGACTCGAAGGGAAGGGGCTACTAACCTGTCAACAGAGACGGCAGCCAGGGTGAAGCTGCTGGCATACATGGTGAGGTAGATCAGGAAATGCACAGCCTTGCAGGCAAAGGCCCCAAAGAGCCACCCATCCAGGGTGTAAATGGTGGCCTGGAAGGGGACACAGCAGACAATGAAGCACAGGTCAGCCATGGCCAGGTTAAGGATGAAGAGGTTGGTGGTGTTGTACTTGACTTGACCATTCTGCAGCAGCACAGCCAGCACCAGACCATTCCCCACAGTACCCAGGAGGAAGATGAGGGAGAAGATGACTGGCACAACAATCCCTGCTGCTCGTAGCTCCGGGCTGTCAGAAGAGGCATTCCATCCCCCTGGCATCTCCCCATCTGACTGCAGGGACCTACATGGGTAGAAAAGGAAACACAACACCTGTGCATGGCCATAGGCATGCTGGTGCTCATGGGTGTTGACCACAGTGGGCACCAGAGCTCTGGCCCTAAAGTCCCTGATCCTGGTCTTTACTTGACTCCCACATTTCTCCCAGCGATGCCAATCCCAACCAGCTTGTTAAATGATGACATCAAGATGCTTGTGACATTGCTGGCATGAATGCTGTTGGGATCAGTCAGCCCACATCTGCCTGGCCTGGGTGGAGCTGAAGCCCCTTTCTTCTGCCCAGATTCACAACCCCACCACAGTGTCTCCTGTGCTCCCAGCCCTGTGAAGAACTCCCTGCCTGCCTTTTGGCCTCCCCTACATTCCTCCTACGATCCCAAAGCCGCTAAACCTCTTGGGATCACTTGCTTTGGCAAGTCTAAACCTTGGCTGATGTTTAATAGGGCTCTGTCATGAGACAGTGGGGAAGAGGGGTCCCATGGGCTGTGAGTGGTCCTGACACACTCACCCCAGGGCTGTGCCACTTCCAGCAGCAGGGATTTGATGCCTGCATGACGGCCTTCGGCAGAAGCAGCCCACTACACTGCTACCCCGAGGGGAGCTCCTTAAACTGGGACCATCCCCACCCTGGAGGGGCAATTGAGGGCACCTTTTCCTGATGCTGAGAAGTGGTCACGAGTTGGATGGTAGCAGCTAGGAGAAGATATGGTGGGGGAGACCTTGGAGCCGCCTGAAACGCAATGATCATTTTGATGGAGTGTATTAATGCCACAGCTCAAGATATTGTGATTTGCTGCAAAACTTCCTCCAGCCTTGAGTAACACCGTGCTCAGGTGGGGAGCACCAACAGCCTATCTTCTAAGGATCTTTCCCTGTGTTGTACTACCATTAGAACAAATTGTCCTTTGCTGAGCAGCAACCAGAAGGAAAAGACTGGGTCATGCAAGCTCCTTCACCCCATGCTCCCCCATCCCTCAGCTCACATCACTTTTCCTTCTCAGCAGCCTCTCTATATCACACCAAAAGGCTGTCCCTGCCTCTCTGGCTCTGTGGTCCCCTCTTTCCTACTGGTAACCAACTGGCTCCTCCATCCATCCCTGTGGGATCTCCTCGCACAAGCAGAGGACCCCAGTCTCCCTCTGAGCATGCACCTCACATGTAGATTGGGCACCTCTGGGTACCAGCAAGTCCCTGCTCAGGGAGCCCGAGGCCATCTCTCAGCTTGGGAAGCCAGCACTCACCTCTTCGAGGAAGGACCTGCAGCTTCACCACTCCCACTTCCAGTCCACCCCAGGTAGTGGTGATGAGGACGATGCGGGTCACTGAAGAGTCACCCCTGCCCGGTGCTCTGCTGTCTGCCACCAGCTCTGCTCTCTCTTCTCCTGGCTCCCACACGCATCTCTCTCCTTCTGGAGCTCCTCTCCTCTCTCGTTGTCTCCCCCTTTTCCCTCCCTCTGCTCTTGCTGCTGATCCATTGATCTCTGTTTTTTTTTCCCCTCTCCCTGAGGTTAGGTTTGGAGTTAACTCTTCTCTGCCCAGCCTTCCGCTGAGCTCAGTCACTCCCCGCTCCATCGATGAGGGGCTGGTGGAGATAAAGCCCACTGCTCTCTGGTGGGAGAGGAAGGATGGAAGGGGGCAGGGTCCCATGGATCCCAGCGAGCCTTGCAGGTACCCCTTGGTGCTGGATGTTCAGGATGTGTTGCCCAGCACCTCTGGGGAACATGAATATCCCACCACAGTGAGCCTGGCCTCTGCCCCATCCTTGGGATATGGCTCTAAACCCTGTGGAGCACAAATAATTAATTGCTATTAGTAGCTGTTATTAATCAGTTGTTAGCAGCACAGCACAGAGCAGATCGAGTCTCTCCCACAATGTCTGACCCAGGGAAGGAGGAGAAAGTGGATTTTGGTTTCCATCCAGCCCAAGCCTGCCCTCCACCAGCACTGCTGGTGAACTGCAGTGTGGGGAAGGAGGACAAGCCATCCAGGGAGGCCATCTCCAGAGGTTCAGCTCCATCAGAGCTGCGTGGGACAGCCTGTGTGCTGGTTAATGTGCCAAGAGGTGACAGTGACCCACAGAGGCCTCCTGCCCTGCCACCATGGCTGTGCCCTGAGGACTTCCTGGTACACCGAGGTCGAGTGTGGCTTGGTGGTCCTTTCCCAGCAAGACCCAAAGGCCACCAGCTTCCTCTCACTGAGAAGGCCCTGGATGCCTCTTCCTATGATGGAGTGGGATGCAGAGGAGAAGGAGGCACTGTCCCTGTCCTCTCCACAGCAGCCCCGATGCCCCCATCGGCAGCACCCCTGGGCCTGGCAGGAGAGACGATGTGGCTTCTCCTCCTCGCCTGCCCCTCTGTCGGGCGGGAGGGAGCGAGGTGTCCCCGCCAGCTCGCTATCAGCCGCTGTAACCAGGGAAAAGGGGAAGGCCATGCCTCGGGACGCTGCGATGATAACCCGGGGGATGCGGCAGAGCGCAAGCCCACAGCTCAGCACAGCCTGCCGCGGCGCCGCTCGCCATGGAGGGACCCCACCGTGACCGCCTCCTCCTGCTCTTCCTCTGCCTGCTCCTGCCGCTGGGCACCCCGGGCCCACCACCACCTCCGGAGGAACCCCGGGAGCCCCTGGCACCGCTGTCCAGCACCGCTGACCCCACCGGCCACCTGCTGCGCAGCCACCCCTCGGGCCCAGTGCGGCCCTACAGCCTCTCGCTCTCGCCCGAGGACTACCGCTACTCCCCCAGGCCCCGGCACCTGCGGCCCGGGCGGCTGCGCCGGCTGCTGGGCTCAGCCTTCGACCCCTTCTGGATGGCGACTGAGGAGCCCCGGGGCCGCAACGGCAGCACCTTGGAGGAGAACCTGGAGGCCCTGAGCCGGGACCTGGCTGAGGCTGCCGGGCGCTACCGCCGCAAGCTGTGGCGGGAGGTGGAGGGGCTGGAGCTGCCAACCCTGCTGCCCCCCAGCCCGGG